>APFE031189809.1:230219-282255 GCA_000404065.3 Pinus taeda
GTCCTCATGATTTGGTTGTTTGCACTTCGAGCTGATGGAGGAATATTCAAATGGAGGGGTAGTAAATGAGGAGGATTTACCTTCTATAATCCCTCTCCCTTGTCCCATTTGAGTTATTACCTTGGTCTTTGCCAAAATTCCTTGCTTTTCTCCTTTAATCCTACATTAAATGCACATTAGACCACAAAGCAAAATATCCAACTCTAACTCATCTCATAAACAAAATCTAATCAAAAGTATGCAATAAGTTATGAGAATAGTTGGTTTGACTAAGCTAGGAGGTGAATTAAGGCCCATAAAATTACCCAATGATAAGGCTCATCATCACCCCTCTACTGAAAGTGTTTCTCACCCTCTGAGAAACTTAGTTAATATCCATATCCTTCATGGCTCTGGTAGCCTCTCTGACATCCCATGCCTATGTTGTGGTCCCCTCTTCTTGTTCATAGAAGCTTGCTTTCTTTTCTACCTCTTCCCACTGCCTCTTTTCTTCTTCTTCTTTTCTCCCTTCTAGCATCCCTAAGGGTAGTGGTGGACTCAGTTTTAGGCCTATCCAATTGACCTTCAACCTTTGCATAAATTGCTTATCCATAGGTGTCCTATTGAGTGCCTCTATCAACCTTTGAGGGGAGTGATATTCTCTTATCTTTAAGATGTATGGCAATGTGTTCCATCTCCTCAGGCAAGCATGTATGCTATCATCTCCTAACAGCCTAAACATGTCCTCAAAATGTGAAATTGCTTCTTGGGCAGCAAGATATCTAGGTGCTAGCTGAGGGTCATTTGCAATCAAATTATGGGTACTGATGAGGTCCATGGGATTTGATTGTTCAACTTTGATCAAAAGAGGTTTAGTTTTCTCTCTTGCCAATATCCTTTTCATCTTTGCAGCCCTTGACTCCTCATGGTTCATCCATGATGCCAAAGCCATTAATTGTAGATCTCCTAGCTTGGCATTAGGGTCCCATACATTCATGTCTGTGAGGGCCATGTTTTGTAAATAAAACTCAGCCATTTTGGCCCTATCCTCTAGTGTACTTTGATCACAAAGATCAATAAACTGCCTATAGTCCTGAAATGGCATGGTTCCCCTCTATGCTAGTGTCTTAATCTGAAACTGTATCCATTGTTCTCTGAGGTAGAGATCATAGGATTTAGCTGGCATCCTACACTGGATTGCCTCCAAGGAGAGGCTGGCCATACATGCTAATTGGTTCTCTCTTTCCTGCAACTGTTCCCTTAGCCATGCATTTTCTGTCTCTAATTGATTTCTCATTATAGCTTGTCTGTACCTTAAGCCATTTAGCTCTCTACCCATTTCTTTGAGTTTATCCTCCATGTGCCCAATGTCTTCTACCCTCTTTGATTTTGCGTCTGCATCCATTTGTGAGTTTTGGCCCTCTCCTTCTCAAGCTTGTGGGATGGCAAATTTTTGAGGTATCACCCTGCCTCCTTCAATAAACCGGTAATAGGAGTCCAGATTAGGTTGGGGGCTGGGTTCTATTGTCTCTGGGTCCTCCTCTTTAGCTTCTTGTTGCTCCCCTACCTTTCTTTCCAATTTCTGTGCCTCTTGTAGATTCAACAGAGTATCCTGTAGGACTGTTTTTGCTTCCTGTAGATTTGTTGTGGATCCTGTAGGATTGCCTTACCCTTTAAGGAAGTTGATCTAGTAATAGGCCTCCTTACATAGGTGATAGGGGACTTAGGGGAAGGCATTTTGTCTTTTTGTGTAGGGAAATCTTCAATCTGAATAGGAATTCCGGTTGATGTTTGTGACTTCCCCTGTCTTATTCTTGTGCTCTTTCTTGCCCTGAAATATAGTGGGGCTTGCCTCTGCCTTTTTCCTTTTTGTTTGATTGGGGTGCTAAGAGTAGTGAGGGTAGCTACTGCCTCTCTCTCAGTGGCCTCTAGAGACACGCTAGGTGACTCCCCCTTGTGTTCTATCCCCTCTATTATATTGCCTTCTTCCTATCTGTCTTTCTTGTTTTCTTCTTCTTGTAGATCTTCATCATCTCTATCAGTTTCCTCCTTAATTTCCTCCTCGATTTCTTCTTCATCCTCCTTCTCTTCTCCCTCTTCTTCTTCATCTTCATCATGTTCCTATGTGCTGGCTCCTTCTTCATCCATCTCATCCTCATCTCCTTCTGTATCTGCCTTTTCCTATTTTACTTCCTCTTCACTGACAGTAGGACTAACATCATAAGTGAGAGCTTTGATGTCATCATCTGCTGGAATGTCTTTGAAAACTGACCGTGTTATAAGTGTTTTGAGGTTTTGTAGGGCATCTTCAATGAGGATCCTAATCAACCCATGGTGAGCTAATTGTTGGGAATTACCCTCCTTCATATTTGATGCTTGAGTATATGAGTGATTGAAGCAAGAAATATGGTATGTTGACCCTTTGGTGAGGGGGTGTTTCTGCTCCAAATCTTAATTCTTCAAGGATATTAAAATGATAGACATAGACAACACTATATATACCCTCACATGAGATGTATTTGATTAGTTGGTAGCCTACCTCACTCCATGGATATGGTAGAATTTCCCTCCTTACTCCATTTTTGTCCTCAGTGGGTTCCTGAACTTCTAAAAAGAATTTTCTTTTGGCAACTTGGCTATCTCCTTTGTCTTCTTTTCTCCATGGTATTCCTAGGGGAAGTGTGGTGACTCTACTGATGAGCTCAGGGGTGAGATCGATAGTGAGGCCCCTTATTACAACAGTGGCATGGATTCTGGTGTGTGGAGTGAGGGAGAGAGCAAATTCTTGAGCCACCTCATCATCATACCCTCTGAATTTTTCAAAAAGCCCCATCCAATTATGTCTTGTGAAGATTTCAAGCACTAGGGGGTGTTGTTGGATTCTCACAGTGTTTGTGGGCTCTCTCATATTAAACCCTTCTATCATCTTGCTAGTGAAGCTTGAGGAGAAAATGAGAGGGTTGAAACAATTTTTCAAATGCAGGAGCAAAATAAAGATGACTGTGTATTAAATTCCCTTCACACAGTTGCTAAATTCACTCAAATTTAGAGTATCCTTGGTTCATTTACTTGCAAAGGGGAATGTAATTTTAGAGCCTACCTCTTTAGACTGGTTGTAGTGGCCAACTCCCATGATATCCCTTCTGAACTCTTCTCTGCCAATCCTATAGATAGTCTCTGTGTATCCTGTAGATAGTCTTTGTATCCTGTAGACAATCTCTATATCCTGTAGGAATTCCTGTACATGCTCCTGTAGGAATTCCTGTGTAGTGAATGATGGATCTTTGCTTCCGGTGGGTAGCCTAGGTTATGAGAGTGACTTGAGTGAGGGAGTTTCGAGGAGTTGAAATGCATGAATGCATGGGAATGATGTTTTATTTCCTCTTATGGTGATTCAAGGTGGGTGGTGTGCTGGCAGCAAAGATATGTGGCCATTTTTGGATCGTTGGTCCCTACTACCACCTCATGATTTCCCACTCCTTGTAATCAGCTCCCACCTCGTAGATCCGTAGTTTAATCACTTTTTGTCCTACTCCTTCTCTGTCTTTGAGTTGACTACAACCACGTGTGAGAGGACACTCGGTTGTGCATGTGTTGACTGAACGAAGGTGGCCAAGTTAACTGGCCACCTTTTCACTTATAAACCAAATATCTCGTAACTCTTACAATTTTTTACTACATGATGCATATGAGAGAGTGAGCAGGATAATTACCTGTGGTTTCAATGCTATGCTGCAGTTGTCAAAGACCAGAGGTGTTGCTGTGTATATTTGTTGCATGCCATTCTCTTCCCCCTCTTGATGTCTGCTAATGGCTCCCCTGTTTTTGCAGGTACCTGCAATTGAAGATCTGTTGCTGCTGCTTTGGAGCTCCTGGGTTATCATGGTGAAGACTTGTTACTAGTATGATTGGTATTCTATGGGGTAGGCTGCTATATGATTTCCTACAGGATGTCTTGTAGCTACGTCTCCCTGAGAACTCTTTAATCATCTTGCTTGTTGGGGCTGTGAGAATGGTGACATCGATGGAAAGAAGGAGTGGGAGTGTGGAGAGAAAAGGATACTCAAGCTATGCTCTTTACTCCTCTCTTTTTTTTTAATAGTGAGTGCAGCGATGATGATGGTGGACAAGGTGAGGTGCTAGGTCATGAAGTGGATGAACTTTATGGACCTAACCAATCCATCATTTGCCTTCGGATTGCTTTCTGTAGGATTTATGGGTCACTATAAAATCCTGTAGAAAACACAGTCTTTGTATAAAGCGAAGCAATACAGGGGATCGTGTAGGAATACAGGGGATCCTGTAGAAAACACAGTCTTTTTATAAACCGAAGCAATGGAGTGGAAAAATGACAAAAATGATGGACGAATGCATGGTAAGGAGTGAAAACAATGAATATGTGAGTGGCAGGGGTCTCCTTGGGATCCTCTTTTGCTCCTTGACTGTCCTTCTCGCCCACCTGCAAATGGAAATTTCATGATATTTTTTTTTTTTTTTGAAAAACAACTAGGCTGCCTCAAAGAGGTTTTCACCCTAGCTATTTGCCCTGGGAGCCTCAAGAAAGGTTTTCACCCAGGGATCTTCTTATTCTCTTTTTGTTTTGTTTTGTTTTTTTTTTTTGTTTTTTTTCATCACTGGGCCGCCTGAAGAGGTTTTCAACCCAATGATGGGACTCAGGCACCTCAGGGGGGTTTTCACCTAAGTCCTTATTCTTTTTTCTTTTTTTCTCAGTGATTTGATGAGGGAGGAGCTAGAACTTGCTCCACTATAATCACTGTTTTATTGATATCATCAACGAACTCTTGTTTTGATAAAGGTCTCTTGTAAATTTTCAATCGGTGTCCATTAACAAGCAAAGGAATGGATTCTTCATCTATGGTTATTGATTTGCACTGAACCATTATCATGGCATCTTTCCACAACATAAGGCCTGAGCCATCTTGTCCTTAACTTGGCCTTGAAGTCTTTATACCTAGAATCATATAACAATGCCCAATCACTTTCCTGAAATTGCTTCTCCTTGATATTTTTATCACGTCAGGTCTTCCTATGAAGTTGAACTACCTATGTATGTAGGAGGGCTTGCATTCTGAATTCATCCAAACCATTCAATTGGAACAATCTCTCTTTCTGTGCACTGTTGAGATCCAAATCTAGTTGGGATGCCATACTTAATGTGTTATATTCAAATTCAATGGACAACAAGGCCTTTTTAACATAAACCAACTCATAGGGTGTGAATCCAATGGTGGTCTTCCATGTGGTATTATAGGCCCAGGTGGCCTCAACTAGCCTTTCTGCCCAATCCTTCCTGTTGCTGCTCACCACCTTGGTTAAGATGCTCTCTAGTGCTATGTTGGTCACCTCCACTTGCCCATTAGCTTGTGGATGATAGGGAGTGGAGGTCCTATGCTTGATCTTGTGATGGTTGAGTAGTTCTTCAATCATGTTCGAAATAAACTGGCTGCCTTGGTCTATGAACAGCTCTCAAGGGTACCCAAATTTGTAGAATACATTCTCCCTTGGGAACTCAACCACCTTCTCTTCTGTTGTTGCCTTAATTGCCTTGGTTTCAGCCCACTTAGTCAAATAATTAGTGCACACAATAATGTATTGTTTTTTCTTTGAAGGAAGGTCAATAGGCCCAATGAAGTCCATGCCCCACTTGCCAAATGGCTCGAAAGCCACTTGAGGCTGCAGAGGCATTTCATCTCTTAGTGTAGGCCTTCCCATCCTCTGGCACCGATCACACTGACTAGTGTATTTTTTCACATCCTGATGAAGAGTGGGCCAATAATAGCATGCTTGTAACACTTTGAATGTTGTCCTCTTTACTACAAAGTAACCTCCACAAGGCCCATCATGACAGGTTAGAAGGATCTCAAAGACTTCCTCTTCCCTGACACACCTTCTCAAGATTTGATCTAGGCCAAGTTTGAAAAGGTTGCCCCTAATCCAAGTGAAGGGGGTACTTTTCCTAACTATCTTTCTCTTTTCTTTGGAGGACAAGTTTGGTGGGAACTGTGTTGATACCAAATAGTTTTCTATATCAACAAACCATGGAGAGAGAACTGAAATAGAAAATAAGTGCTTGTCCAGTAACTAGTCATCCACCATTCCTTCTTCACCTGCAGGTAAATTTACCCTAGATAAAATGTCTGCAACAACATTTTCCTGACCAGGCTTATCAACTATGGTTAGATCAAACTGTTGTAATAAAAGTAACCATATTATAATTCAAGCATTCACATTTGGTTTGTTCATTAAATATTTGATTGCAGCATGGTCAATATGCACAAATATTTGATAACATGTAATGTAATGCCTGGTTTTTTTTAATGAATGCACAACAGCCAGGAGTTCCTTTTCGACCATTGTATAATTTAGTTCAGCCTTTGATAAGTTCTTACTAATAAAATAGGTAACATAAGGCAGTTTTCCATCTATCTAACCTAGGGCTGCTCCTATCGCTTTGTGTGAGGGATCAACATGAATATGAAAGGGGAGGGCCCAGTTTGGGCCTCGGAGAATTGGTGCAGTGATTAACTTATCCTTTAGGATGTCTAAGGCCTCTTGACAACTTTTTGACCATATAAACTCATAATCTTTGGCCAACAAACCAAATAAAGGAGAGGCCAACTTGCTGAAGTCCTTTATGAACCTTCTGCAGTATCCAGCTAACCCTAGGAAACTTCAGACATCTCTCTGTTTTTGAGGAGCTAGGGCCCTTTGGATGATAGCTATTTTGTTTGGGTCCACCCGTAGTCCTTGTTGAGATATTGAATGACCTAGCACGGTCACTACAGTCATTAAGAATTCACATTTTTTAGGACTGAGAGATAGATTGATTTCAATGCATTTGTGCATTACTTTGCCTAGGTTAGACAGGGCTTCTTGAAAATACAACCATAAGGTGTGAAATCATCCATATAAATCTCCACCGCATCATGAACTAATTCGACAAAAATACTCAAGAGTGCTCTTTGAAAAGTGGCAAGAGCATTGCATAGGCAAAAATGAAGGACCCTATAGGCAAAAGTACCCCAAGAATAGGTGAATGTGGTCTTATCCTGGTCTTCTGGGCAGATTTGGATTTGGTTGTACCCACTGAATCCATCTAGGAAAGAGAAAATCCTTTTCCCTGCCAGGCCATCTAGCACTTGGTCAATGAAGGGTAGAGGAAAATGATCCTTCTTTGTGGCTTTGTTCAACTCCCTGTAATCGAGACAAATCCTCCACTTACCATTTTTCTTGGGAACTAACACCAAAGGAGAGACCCACTCACTGTCGGAGATAGGGTAAATGAATATTGTATCTAGCAGTTTTTGCAGTTCTTCTTTGACTATATCTTCAAGAGCTGGATTCATCCTCCTTTGTGGTTGCCGGACCGGCTTGCAACCCTCTTTGATGTATATGTGGTGAGTACACACTGAGGGATGTACTCCCTTCATTTCCTTGTAACTCCAAGTGAAGGCTTATAAATTTTCCTTTAACATGTTGCATAGCTTCTCATCTTCGAGAGCGGAAAGAGATGGATTGATTTTCAAGGTTCTCTCTGGGCCGAATTCTATGGTTTTGACATGGAGTGGGTTAGAATCGACCAATCATAAGTCAATTGGATGATTATTCTGGGTTTCCTTTATTGCTTCTTCTAAAGGTAATGAACCAGGAGTTGGACTTTGGAGTAGGTGTTCAATCAAGTCATCCTCATCCTGCTGTCCTCCTCCCATGGTTGCTTCCAAAGCATAAATTTGGGTGGAATAAACTTCATATTCTTCCTCCTCCTCCAACCATAAAGGTAAATCATGCTCTAGAGAAGATTGAGTAGGAGGGTATAGGACTAATTGCTTGGACATGTGCCTAGTTTTGATGGTCATATTCCCAGCTCTGTAGCTAACGTAAGCATCGACAGTGGCAAACGATGGCCTCCCAAGGATGAGAGGATAACCAGTAAGCTTAACCTTAGGCTGGAGAACTAGGAAATCTATAGGGTACTCCCAAGAGTTAATAGAGATCATCACATCCTCCACAATTCCTTCAGGGGTTACTGTGGAACAGTTTGCAAGTTGCAGAACTGTTGTGGTCTTCCCCAATGACCCTTGGAGGTTGAGCTTGAGCATGGTGTCCTTGGTGATCACATTAATGGTAGCCCCAAGATCGATCAAAGTTTGTGGGACAATGGTGCCATTGATGTGCACATCTACTATAGGGCTTCCAGGGTCCAAATATTTTGGACATATTACCTACCCCAGCATGAAGTCGGACAGCTGCCCATTGACATTAATGGTAGGGGCATCATTTTTTCGCCTCTTTAGATGCTTGAAGCATTTCTCCTTAATCAACTTATTGTAAATGGGAACATATTTTATTACTTGGAGAAGGGAATCTTTACATAGATTTTTCAATTCTCACAGAAGTTCAGTCTCTTTTGAGGTAGGCTGGAGTAGTTGGGCTAATCTCTCAGGAAAGGGTGGATATATTTTAAGGTTGTTTTCCTCTCTTTCTTCCTCAACCTCCCTAGGTGGAGGGGGAGGTTGGTTATCTAGGAGAACTCTCCCAAATCTCAGGTTAATCTCCTGGATTTCCAGAACATAAACTGGATAGGATGTCTCTCCACTGTATACTTGTTGATCTTGCCTATTGTTTGGGTTCATATTTGGCTGGGCAAGCATCTGGGGTTGCTTGGGTGGAGTAGAGTGTAAGACCTATGGTTGGGCAGGTGGTGGAGGCAATAGGGCTGGAGCATTGTTGTATTGGGGCCTCCACCCCTGGAGTGGTGTATTCCACTGAGGCTGTGGGGAGCATAAGGTTGAAATGACTAGCTGGATGGTTGGGAATGATACTAAGACGCATAGGACCAAGGAGGGGGTGTAGACCAGGAAGGATGAGCAGGGTTCCCCAAGAAGGTATAGTTGTGGTTTGGTTGGGGTTGTAATATGCATGGGATGACCCTTGCATGCCCTGCTAATATGGTCTAGGCCCAGGAGGTCTCCTTTGGTTAGTGTAGCAAAGCTTCTCAGTGACCCCTTCAGCTCCTTGATATACATCTTTGAGTCTGGGTAAAGAAGGGTACTTGTATGTGGAGTGGTTTTCCTCACAGACCGAGAAAATTTCAACAGGTTTCAATGTAAATTCATTCCTAGGATGCCTCCTGGTGCATCTAGGACAAAATATGTCCAAGGCTCTCTTTGCTTCCTCCTACTTCCTTTTAATGTTCATGGTGTCTAGTTGCAAGGCAAGGGTTTGCAACATCTCACTTTTGAAATATTCCAACATGTTTCCAATTTCACCCTTAATGGATGAGTTGGAAGATGATGTATTGGTCGTAGGTTGACTACCCCTACCCTTTTTCCTGGCTGCCCTAGAATGATTTCTAAAGATAGTCTTGATATCATCATAGGGTAATTGGTAGATATCTCATCCTGCTAACAAATGCAAGGTATCCAGAAGATATTCTCTTACTCCCCTAAGCAGGACCAACTTTAGTGACTCAGGGTCAAGTGTGCACCTAGCCCTTTTGTATCTGAGCTAGAATCTTTCTTCGTAGTCTTCTAAGGATTCATCATGGCCTATGGTCATCCTGAAAATTTCTTATTTAATACTTTGACCGACACTAATCCCAATATTTGTTGTTAAAGGCCTCCTACATTTGAGCCCAAGTTGTGATTTTATCTCCAGGTAAACCCATGAACCAGCACAATGCTGCATCCTTGAGGGTAGATGGAAATAGTTTTAACTTTTGCTCATCATTTGTATAGTCATAGGTTCGACATATAACAACGAACTCAAACAAGAAAGTGTCGGGGTCCTCTGTGGTCAGGCCATGGAAATGAGATAGGGTAGAGGAGCTTATATTTTTCATCTTAGTGTCCCCATTGGTTTCCCTGATGGGGAAGGCACCCTCAACTCTCTCTCTATTCCCTTTGTCATTTTGATTTTCAGCCATTGGCTTAGTAGGAACGGGTTCCTCTTCGTCTTCTTCCCTTGTAGGTTCTTCAAATATGTTAGGTTGCTCACTTAAGGGCTCCTCCAGTTCACAGCCACCGAAGAAGAGAGAAGGTTGGCTGTTGGATGCAGTGAGGGTATTTGGAAAAAATTTCCCTAAGTTGTCGCTATTCCTACGAGGCATGAAAGGAAATATTTTTGGGTTGGTTTTGTATTCTTTTTATAACTTGGCAAGTACTTGCAGAATTGAAATTGCTGATTGAATGAAAATTACTTGACAGAATGAAAAAGCTACTTGCTGAATTGAAATCCTACTTGCAAAATGGAAAGGAAAGCGGATAATGCAAAATGAAAGAAAGGAAACAACTAGATTACTTTTGTAGAAATAAACTAATGGCAGAATATTGAAGACAAGAAATAGAAGAAAAGAAAGCAGTAATCGCATTCTACTCAAACACCTCCTCGACAATGGCGCCAAAAGGTGGTGAGTGCTAGTATTTCCGCAAGGATGTTGCAACTCCTGTGCTACCAACTTTACTTATCAACCCGAGGTTCTTACAAACTTGGAGGTGACAATGTTGTATGCACAAGTAAAAGTGATGGTTCTGCCTATCGTCACTGTTTAGCTGGCGAGAGACCACTGGGGTTCCAAGCTACACTTCTATAGAGTCAGAAGAAGCTTGATTCTTTGATGGAAGAAGGGAAAATCTACTCTAAGAGAGTTACTTTACTGCAGTAATGGAAAAAACCAACATGTAATGCTAAGCCACACCATATCCTAATTAACCATTTAAGAAGCTATGCTAAGCAGAATTGCCAAATCAACAATAAGCAAATGCTACTATCTCAATTGCAGAAGTAAAAAGCATAGAACCATACTAATGTGCAAGCAAAGAAACTAAACTAAGTCTGTTTTCACTTTTTTGGTTTTTTTAGGCAAAATCAAGTATGCAAACTAATTTTTCTTATGGATGTGATAGGTGGATGGAAGGTGTTTGAGGATGGCTATAAGGTTTATGAAGTGGTTGGATGGTGTAGAGGGGTCCTAGGAGGATTTTTGTGACTTCCTATAGGTTTCCCATCAATTCGGCCTCAAAACAGGTTGTTTCAGGAAAACCTACAGGATGTACTAGAAACCTACAGGATCATCCTATAGGAATTATAGGAAACCTATAGGATACAACTGAGAGCTAATTGTGAGGTTTTGGGGGTGTTGGGAAGCTTAGGAAAGGTGTGTGATGGGTGGAATGGAGTGTTAGAAGGTCTAGGAGCACTCAGGAGTCAATATCCAAGATAAGAGATGACTAGATTCGCTCAATGTGTTTAGGAGAATGTCAATGAAAAATGATGAAAAACTAGTGAGGGTGGTGGTGAAACAAGGGATGGCTAAGGTGGATGAAGTGGAAGGTGGCTGCTAGTTATGAAGTCTTAGTCTCCTCCTAAAGTGCCTGCTTTGCATAAAACATGTGTGTCTTCCAAAAAGAACTATGCAAGAAGATACATTTTCATAAACTAGAAAAGCATGAATCAACTACCTATATTATGCATGAAGAAAGTTGTTGAAGGGAATGAAAGCATGAGTGAGATATTATTGCAGGAAGGGAGATGGAAAAAGATGACAATGAAATCTGCCTTACAACATTAACCAACTACTGAATTAAAGACAACAAACTCCAAAGCTCATAAAAGAACTAGAAATCTGTGTTTTTGGGGCTGCTGAAGGGTCCCTTCCTCAAGTCATGGTCCCAGAGGGAAGAAGTGAGACCGAGACACTTGCTAACAACCTTTTGGTGATCCTTTTTCTCCTTGCTAACCTGCTACTTGAAAGAAGGCACAAATGGAACCAAACTATCACACAACCAATCTAATCTACATTACTTGTAATGGAAATGCATCTACTAAGCAAATTAACAATTAAGCTCTGAATCTACACTAAGCATACATGTATAATAAAGAGGAGCCTTGGCTGCTAGGGTTGGGCCCTAACCCAAGAGCTTCAGCCCTCTGAGTTAACTCAGTTTTGGCTCAAAACAAAACTCATTCTTATTACCAAAACAACAGATTATATCAAAAGAACTGTCACAAGTCTTGCAATTCGAAAATATAGTAGAGTTTTACAATCAAAATCTGAATCCTACTGATGTCCTAGGCCTCTCTACTTATGCATCTAAAGTCTCCAATTAATTCCTTAAAATTAGGGAGGCTCGGATTCCAAACTTGAAATAAACTGGTGCTTTGTCTTTCACTTGCTCGGTTGCCTTCTAATCCTCATGATTTGGCTGTTTGCACTTCGAGCTGATGGAGGAATATTCGAATGGAGGGGTAGTAAATGAGGAGGATTTATCTCCTATAATCTCTCTCCCTTGTCCCATTCGAGTTTTGACCTTGGTCTTTGCCAAAATTCCTTGCTTTTCACCTTTAATCATGCATTAAATGCACATTGGACCACAAAGCAAAATATCCAACTCTAACTCATCTCATAAACAAAATATAATCAAAAGTATGCAATAAGTTATGAGAATAGTTGGTTTGACTAAGCTAGGAGGTAAATTAAGGCCCATATAATTACCCAATGGTGAGGCTCATCAACTAGTTAGGGCCATATGTCATTAAATAGATTACCAACGGAGGAGCGGTACAACTGGTCAAATTGAATGGAGATCCCTTCCCAGGAAAGGTGAATGGAAGTCGCTTGAAGCCATACACCGATGATCCGACCATGTGACTATATGAAGGTATCACAGTCTTAGCGCTCCAGGCAGCTAAAAGGAGGTGCGGGACTATAAACTACACTGCCCGGGTTGGGGAGCTGCGCGATTGGAGGATTGTGCAAAGCAAGGAAGTGTCACAAGGTTCGCGACAGTGCGAAGGGAGCCGCACTACCCAGGGAGAAATCGCGCAGGTCGGCCGGAAAGTGACCATTAAAGTCATTGTTCATGGTTTGATGGTATAAATACGACCAAATGGAGCGAATACCAATATTTAAGACAGAATTTATGGGTCAGATCCTTGAAAATTTGTTGCCAATCCATCATTAATGAACTGAATTTGGGGGGAATAGTCGAATTTGAATTAAAAATGCCCTATAAATTACAGGTGGTTTCCCAATGAAAAACACTTGGCATTTTGAGAATTGAGTTGTTGAGCTCTCAGGAACACATGAGCCTAGAATTATTCGAGGCTCTAATAGCGAGTCCAGCATTTGAGAACTTACCATAGATATCACAAGCATTGTTGATGAGTGCTATGTCGACACCTACCACAACCATGGACACTGAAGTAGTGACGATCGAGGAGGATATGCCAGAAGTCATTAACAAGGCAGAAGTAGCTGCTACAGAGGTTACCAAAGTATTGGCGGAAGTCCCCGAATCACCAAGGACGTCGAGACCAAAGCCCACCCCAACCAAGGAGAGCACAAACAACAAGAAGGGCAAGCAACTTGCAATACCAGTGCACGTGTCACCAAGAAGAAACCCACCGAAGGACAAGCCCACCACACAGGAGAAGGGAAAAGCCATCAATCTAGAGCTAGAGGAGGAAGAAATTGAAGACATATCGATGGACGATGAGGATGTGGGAGTAGACGTGGAGGAAATTGAAGCCCAGGGTGCTGACCCTATCACTCAGTTCCCTGAGTATGTCCCTCTGCGCAAGGGCAAGGTGAAGGTACGGTAAGATATCGACAAGAGCAAGGTCCCCTTGCAAACCCCTCTACTGCCGGATGAAATTGTCTTTGAAGGAACGCACTTGGTGTGGGTTCCTCTGTTAAAGCTCGAAGACTGAGACTCGGCTAACCATGAGAATTTCCCACCCTTGGCGACCGAGTAGCTAATGCGCTGCATTATCGATATAAACATTGGGATGACTGCATTGGAGCTGCAAAGGTGGATCAGAGGAGTAGACAAGGCAGGTCTGCTCAACATGCTATGGGTTTCACACTACAATTGCACTCCGCTTACAGTATTGGTCATCAAGCAGCTACTATGCTTGGTGCATGATGGGTCTCTGTGGCTGGAGGAGCCAATACCCATCACTGACAGGTTGATTCACAAGATCACGCGATTTCCCTACACAGTAGAAAATCTAGCCATGATATTTGGCAGAAAAGGTGGTGGGAAGGCCCTCGCAGAGGCCATGAAAGAGAATTTTAAGTTGGTAAATAAGCCGCGTGGATATGCCATATCCAACATCTGTGACCCTGCTATAAAGGTGGCTACGCAAATTCTAGCAAGGAAGGTGATGAGGAAGTGTCGCGCCAATGAGGTGTCGGCGCCTGTCTTTGCGCTAGTAGCCTAGTGTGCTAAAGGAGTTCAATTAAATTGGGCAGACTATCTTCGTGACGAGTTCCTTGTGAACTGTTGCGAAGCACAGGAGCTCAGCAAGACATTCCACTATGCATGGATCTTGCTGTCTATTATGCTGGTAGCATGGGAGCTGCCAAAGGACAACCAATTTCCTTCAATCGTGCCAAAGCTACCAGAGGCAGTGAAGTACGCTTCGCTGTGGGTGACAGAGGACGCACAATGAATCAAGGACAACAAGATCTTTTGAATCTTGATGGAGATGAACATATGCATGGCCATCAATCGCAAACCATAGTTGTCGCCTATGGTGTTTGCCAACCTGCAAGGCTATGCAGAGTTCAAAGCAGATTTTCACCATGTGTCCATCAGGGCGCGGAAGGACCCTGCATAGACATGGTATGACTTGCCTTATCTGGCAATGGATGACACCATTGATGCAGTACTTGATTGATGGCCGACATAATGGTGCACCATAGAAGACTTGGCGGTGGGAGGAAACAAGTCCACTGCGTAGAGAAAGAAGGAGGAGGCCAAGCTAAAAATGATGCAGCTGGCTGAAAAGAGAAAGAAGGAGATCGCTGACAAGGCCCAAGCGGAGTGCGATGTCACTCAGCAGATGGAGAAGAAAACAGGTGGAACAGAGCGAGGATCTGACAAAGGCGCGAGGTCGCCTTCACCTAAGATAGAGGAAGAGGCGGATGAGCAGACAGAGCAGCACGATGCAGACCCACAGGTGACGTCCGCCTGCGTCAAGCGTCCAAGGGAGCAAGAGAAAGGAGGGTCCAGGAAGAAATCCAAGGCTACTAAGACATCACTGGACGCAATCACCCTCATAGAGGGTGATTTGCGCGACATCGGTGACACAGTGCTGGATCTCATCGCGGAGGCCCTATAAAAGTTTGAGTAGCAGCAACAAATAATCTTGGGGGATATTGAGACACGTTTGGAGGAGTTGCAGATCCGCGCATCATAGGTTGGCACGGTGTCTACCAGTCTTGCTATCGACACTTCAGAAGCTATCGAGATGCTGCACGCGAAGGCCTCCAACGCGATAGTGTTGCCTGATGGAGCACTGACCATGGAGAATGAAGCTGACAGGCCCACTGTTAGCGCCCTCAAGGGAGTAGGGTTGAATCTGGCAGTGCTCCCTAGTGAAGCATTCCACCTCTTGTAGGATGGAGTGATTGCAGAGTTGACGGCCCGTGAGCACCGTGCCCTACAGGTGATTAGTGAGCAGTGCATTAACAATAAGCAGATGGCACTATAGCGAGACTCTTCCATCACCTCCGTGACTGAGGCGACCAACCAAAACAAGCGTATAATGCAGGTCATTGTGGAGGCATGCCAAATGGTCCCAGAGTTGGTCATTGCTGAGGAAGAACTAGTCAAGGTGCACATCCGCAAGCTAGCCACAGGGTTGCGCGACACTCGTACAGAAGGGCGAGGGTTCAGTTGGAGTTGAGCCTGCAAATCACAGAGTTACAGTTGAAGGCCCAGCCTTTAAATCTGCTAGAAGTAAATGAGCAGTAGGCGACTAGTGTCACAAAAGCAGTAATGGTGGTTGACAGTGCAGTAGCAGACTGTACATAACTTTTTGAGCAATCGTTGCGACAAAAGCGCATGAACTATAGCAACTCTATGATGAGGTCAACGTCATAGTGCGAACCGTCGCACTCACATAGAGACTAGAAAAGCTGCAGGAAGCCAAGCAGTTGAAGGAACAGGTGGACGCAATGCTGCACAAGGAAGCAGTGCTGAAGGCACGACTGAAGCCTTGGCTCGATGAGGCTTACACAGTGACAGCCTCTCTTGAAGGAAATCTTGTGACCTTGCAAACAACTCAACAAAAGCTTTAGGTCGACAATTCAGGCGAAGTGACCCAACAGATAGTTGAAGACGTGAAGCAGGCGGCCACACAGTGCACTGCTAAGGTTGTGGTCATACGGGTCGAGCTGGGAGGGCCTCGTGCTGAGATCTCCACACCTACCGAGTGACTCGAGGATGAGTCATGATGTTTGTGTTGGGGTCTTGTTGGGAACGGGATACCCCAAGGACATTTTTGGGGCTAAAAGCCCATGTTTTGTGTCCAATTTTGTAATAAAGTTGTAAAGACTCCGCATTTTGTGGTCATGGAGCGCGAAGGTGTCATGAGTCATAAAGGGTTATCCGCCCTTATTTCGTAAAGTAAAGTTGGTTGTAAAAGATCTACCCATGGTTCGCGGACCATGGGATTGTATAAAAAGAGCTAAGTAAGCTCGCTCCAGGTAGTTTGGCGAAGTCATAGGTTGTAAAAAAAGTCTTGAACGATAAGGAGAGAAGTCTAAGTTTCAGGTCTTAGTGTAGGTAGAGGCTTTGCAGCTGAGTGCACAAAGGCCTAGGGTGGAAGTCTACAGCTGAGTGCATGACCCCTGCAACTGGATGTGCAGGGCGGATAGAGTTTGTAATCGTCTGAAGATATCAATAAAGAGAAGCATTTTACAAATTATGTGTCTTTGTTTCCTGTTAATGCATCTTGTCATATTATGTATGAGTTTCATTTATAATGCTTATATGAAGCGTGAATGTATGTAATTACGTTGGATAATTGAACGCAAGTAAGAATATATATTTACGTGGCGCTAATTGTGATTGTTTAATAAGATATGTAAGACGCTTACGATAATTTGGGAATCTGCACGCTACGCTGCCCTAGTAGCACGAAAGTACCTTAACCGCAGGTTAGGGCTGCGCAAAGGCCAATCGTACCCCTTCGCAGAGGTGCTGAAGGGCGGAATAAAGGGCTAGTCTAACAAACCCCTAGAACTTAAGTGACCTGCGCGAAATCAGGAATAGAAGGAATAAATTAACATCACAACCATCTCAGGGTGCAGAAACTTGGTTCCAGCATCCCCCCATACTGCTTCAGGTGAGACTTTGGTCCGCGCTCCATGGGATGATGCCAAAAGGGCCAATAGTGTAGGGATTTGTTTAGCTAACTAACGTGGAACCTGGGTGAGGCCCCACCAAGCGAACACCCTCCTAGTTTGTTTCTGTTTGTGGATTATTTTGTTTTTTTAAGGTTTGATGTTTCTATTTATGAATTTTTTGTTTCTATATAGGTATTTTCATTTAATGTTAATATTATTTTGATCCATTTTCTCACCTTACCAAAAAAAAAAAAAAAAAAAAAAAAAAAAAAAAAAAGGTTCCCTCCTTTTTGATTGCTTTGTTATTATAATTTTAGCCCTTCATTTATTTATTATATTTTGTTTTATATGATATCAACTCAATTAATCAGGTATTGACTCTTCTTTATATATATATTATAATATTATTATTCTTAAACTAACAGTTATATTAGCCATTATAGGAATATTATTTGATCTTAATAATCATTATTAAAATATTTTTTTTCATAAACTAACTATATGATATTTTGGTCTCTACATCGCCCTCTATTTAAGCATATGCCATGATTTGCATCTTCATCTGGTCCTGATGATGAACCACACTAGCTAGTTCGAAACACGTCGACAAAATTTTCTCTGATGTGATTTCTACCGAAAAAACTATTCTTAATGTAATATGGATCACGGAAGCCTAAATTCAGAGAGTAAATGTAGTGAATACACATTGATTTAGTGCATAAATGTAAAAAAACTTGTATTTATTGGTAGAAAAGCTTTATTTAATCATAGGGTTAAGCTAGATCAAACATCGAGTTTGAACTAATATGGAAAATAACACTACCATGAAGAAGCAATAACCCAATGAAATAAAATCAATGTTTAAGTGTCATTGTATCATTACATAAATCAAAATAGAATGGGAATTATGACATTAATAAAATAGTGTGTTGATATTGATTTCTAAAGTGTTCCAAACACAACAATCATGAAACACAATTCTATGAATCGAATTAACGTGAGTGAAAATCTAAGAAAAATGGATATGGTTTATAGTAACCGATATTGGAACAGTATTTTCTGATTGCAGATCAGGAAAACCAGTACTAGCTAGATTAATGACAATATGTGGTTAATGAATACCATTAAAATTTGTAATAATTAAATGTCCTTTCAAAAATATGATTTCAATTCGTGATTTAGGTGGCTTATGGCCTTCGATGCATTGTGCCTTCAACACATTATATGTAATTTTGTTGGCTCTAAACTAGTTTCTAAGAGATCCGGGAAAGTGATTTTCTTCAGTTGCTCTAAAGTTGATGAGCATAATCGAGGTTTTATTTATCATATCTCTGTTGTTTTGAAAATTTCCTGAATCTTGTTCTAGGCGAATTAGCACTGATCTCATTTTGAGAAGCTCTAAGCAAACAATTTGCTTTGATTTGATTTGTATATTGTTTTTTGAATTTTATAGCTCTTGTTGGTATCATCGTTATCAAAAATATTTTTCTAGTAAAGTGTCGCCTTTTGAAACTTCTATTCTTTCAAACCAATATTATTTTAACTAGAAACTTTATCACAAATTTGAAAGATGATTTCGATATTCTTAGCGTTATTATTTTGGCCTTGCACTATAATCCATCATCACAATTCGAGAGAACCGATAAGCCGGTTGGAGTAGGAAGAGTGTTGAACAAACACGATAGAGGGTAAGGAACACTTTGTTACTCAAAATACTGCGGTTTAGCTATTACCATTAGATTACCAACAATGATACAAATAGTTGAAGGAACCAATGGGACAAGCATACATGAAGAGTTACATGCAATCAACCAAGATATCTTAATGCTTAGCCAAGGTATCTTAATGCTTAGACAAGACACCTTAACGCTGACGAATTGCATACTAGAACTTCAACAAATGCTTGGGCGATTTGAAGATGAACTAGATGTTATAACAACGTTATTAGAAGAGCTCTTTCAAAACATGAATAGAGTAATCAGACCTCCATTCTCATAGCACAATTAGTATAAACATCAATCTCTAGAAACTATAATTAATTAATAAAGAAATTGTTACCAAATATTTCTACTTGGTCAACCAATTTTGAAATTCAATATTTGCTAAAGGCTATTTATTGCAAGAACTTTCTTGACACAGTAAAACAAATTCTTTTTCGAAACAAATAGTAGAAGTCCAATAAAGTTTCATCACCTATACTCTGTTCATGTTCACGAAACATAAATTTTGTAAATTAAGCGTGGCTACGTAACATGTGTGTACTTGTTATATGTGAAAGTATTTGGTTTTGTTTTGTAATGTAACCAGATTGTACAAGTGAAAACAAACAGATCTTGTTCTCTTCTTTGGAAAAATTACATGGTAACAATTACAAACAAAGGTATATCGCTTCTTCTTTTAGAAAAAGTTACATGCTTTCATTAGCTTGTCAAAAAGTCATGTGAGATAGCATTAACTTGTCTTATTTATTTGTTCAAAAAGTCATGTGCGATGGAAAAGTCTATGCAAACATAAACTACGTGTGAAGAAAGCATCATTGTGCTTTATTTACACTTCCGCAAATCGCAATGTGCAATTCTCATTATTTATTTTCCAATCTTACACTTTATTTATTGGTTTTCTTAATGTAAGCAATTATTTTCATGGTTTGAATGCACAAAATATTTTATTTTGATAGTGTTTTGCTAATTGTTCATTCTTTTAGAAAAAGTTACATGCTAGCATTAACTTGTCTTATTGCTTTGTTCAAAAAGTCATATGTGATAGCATAACTTGTCCTACTGCTTTGTCGAAAAGTTCATGTGTGATGGAAAAGTCTATGCAAACATAAACTATGTGCAACGAAAGTGTCATTGTGCTTTCTCCGCATTCCCACACCTTTGCAAATTGCAATGTGCAATTCTCATTATTTATTTTCTAATCTCATGCTTTATTTATCATTTTTCTTAATGTAAGCAATTATTTGCATAATTTGAATGCACACTATTTTATTTTGATATTGTTTTACTAGTATTTGCAAATTTGGTAAATAAATAAAACAATGTAAGAAATCACATTGCAAAAAATAGACACAACATGGCACAACGAACTAGCTGCACATTACTACCAATGTTAGAGTATATATAATGATAGTAAATAACATAGCACAAAACATGGACTTTAAGGTAACAAATTTATTGAAATATGTTTTTTGTACAGTGTTAACAACCATAAATAAGTTAACCACAACTTGAAATCAGATCCCAAACATCCAACAAACCGGAAAATCTCTCCGACAATAGTCGAATTATTCAAATAGAAAGTGTAAGGTGGTGTTAAGATTGGAACTGCGAATATGAATTTGCGGAAGTGTGGATGCCCCCCCTACTCCTTGCTAATAATATTACCACAATATCATTAGTGGATAATTTGCTTGAAAATGCAAGAAAACAGAACCAAAATACCACCAATAGTTTCCTTGACAATGCAGCCAAAGAGAACCAAAAGCCAATAGTCTTACCTGAATACCACCAGTAGATTGCTTAACAATGTAAGAAAATATAACCATAATATCATCTATAGTTTGCTTAGTAATGCAGTGAAAGAGAACCATAATACCATCAGTAGATTGCTTGACAACAATGAGAACCATATTGTCAATAGATTATTCAACAATGTAAACAAAGAGAACCATCATTGTATACGTGAAACCACATTTTAATGGTTTATTGTAAATGTGCATGTATCTCCAAAATGGACAGCAAATCAATAATAGCTTATTTGTTCGCACAATATTGTTGATAGGAAACTTTTAGTAGATCAAGCAATAATTTCTCTAGTTCCATGCATCTTAGAACACAGTGTATTGTAGTCCCATCATTTGCATATATGATATAGTTTCGTCGATGGAAATAAACAAAGTGAGAGTTTTCCTTGCAAATGGTACAATAAAGCCTCATTCTAGTAATTGTAATTGGAGTACTGCATTTGGCACATACAATCTCAAATGGATTTGTATATGCACTAGTTGACATTAGTAGTCCTTGCAAGTGCTACAAAATTGATATAGAAAACCAAGGCTTAGCAACTTGAAATCAAATGTCTTTATATCCTTCTTTCTTTATATATATATATAATATATATATAGAGAGAGAGAGAAGAGAGAGAGAGAGAGAGGAGTTTCCCATGCATACTCCACTCGACAAAGAAAAGCAATTTTCTTAGACTTCCCACTTTCTTTTTTGTTTTCAAATGAACATATGAACGTGGATTGTGAAGTTTGAAAAAAAATAATCTTGTTTTCTAACTATATTTTTTAGCAAGACAAATGGAAAAATGCTTTCTTGCAATTGCCTTTGAATTGTAAGATATGTTGAAAGAAGTTTGTTGTGTACTTGAACCTGTCATATATGTAGTATTTGTTAAAAAATACATGTAAATTGTATAAAAGACAGAAAATAACTTGCTATCATTGAAATATTCATATAAATCTAAGCTTATTGTTGCTCTGTCTTGTTCTACATTCACGTATTTGATTTCTAGTGAATATTGCATTCTTGTATGTGTTGCTGAAATTGTAAATGGAACCAATTGTGCCAACTGGAAACAGATCTTGACTATGGGACATATTTGCAATTGTCATATTTGGGAAGAATTGGTACTTTGTCATAACAAGACAATTTTTTATAATGTTAAATCTATTTAGAGAAATAGTTTTCACACAGACACCACTATCATATTTGTGCTTCAGAATTATTTCAAAATTTCTAATATGAACACCAACATTTGCAATAAGTTTTGCTTCATGTTGTACGATAAATTGTGTTGGCACAAGTAATTTTATTGTCATTTTGACATTCTTATCGGTCAAATATGCATGGAGTATTGCTTTTGTCTTATATGTTTTATCCAAAAATTTTGATATGTAACTAACACAATGCCATGGAAAATGCTTCTTGTTATGTTGTTACCAATATCTTCAATCAATAATGGCATATACTAAATTTCTTTTTTCTTAGCTCAACTAATTCAAAAAAAAGAAAAAAGGTTTGATATATAGTTAGCTAAACCTATATAGAACAACCTTCCTGCCTTTGTTTCTTGCTTATTTTCCACTTCTTTGGCTTTGTCTCCCGCAATATTTTCTTCTGTAACATTTCTCATTGTCATTTCTACTTCTTCACCATATCTTTTGTCACATCATCTGAATCCGATATTTTTTGTTTGTTTAGAAATAATGCACTAAAATCACTACTTAAAAGAACATTATAATTGATACTAAATAAGTATTAGCTCATGAAGACAAAACCATATATCACAAAATCATTGCTAATGTATATTCTAATTGCAGGTTCACAGTTACTAGCTAGACCCTATTTTCTATAAATATAGGTAAAATACTAAATAGAACTAACAAATTAACAATATATTAAACTAAAAAAATAAACAAATGCATAAGTGCACAAAATGTTTTATAGAAATAATCAAATTACCTTTCTCCCTATAATTTTTCTCCTAGATCTAAATCTCTAAATGTTACATGTTTCCTGAAAATTGAAAAAGCATAATTTTTAGTTAGAGTACATAAAAAATATATCAAGAAAACAGAGAGTTCTATAATGTAATAATAATCAAATGACAATAAATAGAACATAACCACACGTCTTAGCAAAGTTATCACTATGATTCTTTAATTACATCTACTCTACTTTTGTTCAATTTACCTAATCTAACGATATGAATTAGATAAAATATATATAAATAAGGGGAAAAAAGGTTCTAATTTCATAGCACCAAAACAATTTAAGTGTAGCAACTACATCACGGTAATGTATATTGTATAAAAAATTTAACACACTCATATTATCCACTTTTTGAGTTGTGCACCTCATTGCTACAACATTGTAACATATATTATATAAATTCTCTAAGTACTCGCATACAAAAGCAAAAAAACATTGCTGACCTAATAAAAAAGCTACACGTTTTTCACCTACATTTGAAATCAACTTGCAGAGAAAATCCCTCACATCATGCAACTACTAGAATGACCATCGTATAGCCGTAGAAGAAACATATTTGTAATCATCTCACTCAAAAAATAATTGAACATGCATTCACAACGTGTATGCTAAAAGCTGCATGATGAACACTTGGCCAATCCTCCTACGAACAACATAACTAGAACTAGTGGTTACAATCATCACATTACCTTTTAAATTTTCAACATATGTATTAGATACTAACTAAAGATGAGGCAGGGACTAATAAAGCTGATATGTTATTCATGATATCTTATTTTGAACATCTTACCAATGCACCTACAAATAGAAAAATTATAGAAACTCGGAAAAATAGTAGAGCGTCAACACACCTTGACTAATAAAAAAATAAGAAGCATTATTAATAAGAATCGTCATATTATATTTGTTTGAAAATTTCTTCATATATTATGTTTTAAATACTAACTAATAATAATAATAATAATAAATTGAATTCCAAGTTTATGCCAACGACCAAAGTGTCATTGTGCCTTCTCTCCACTCCGCATATTGCAATGTGGAATTCCATTATTTATTTTCCAACATCACACTTTATCTATCGTTTTTCTTAATGTAAGCAAATTTTTGCATAGTTTGAATGCACAAAATATTTTATTTTGAAATAATAAAAAACAAAGTATAAACCAGACGCAATACGTAAGGTTTCCACCTATTGTAATGTAAAATAACATAAACCTTTGGTGGACAATCAACTTTATGCACTACTATTTTATTTGATATTGAGATGCAAAAGAGCTCTAGTGAAATTGCTTTGCGGGTGATTCGATGTCCAGTTAAAACTAAATTCAATTATTATGATTCCACAATCAATTTTAGTCTTTAATATCCTATGCTTTACGTTTTATTGATCTTCAACTATTGCTTGGATGCAATAAAAATATTTTTATTTAGCATATTGCACAACACACAACACCATCCTCAAATGTAGAGTGTTGTAATGAGGTTTAGTGACAAATCCATGCCTTTTGGTGAATTGAAAGAAATGCTAAAATGCACGGACGAATTGATAAATAGTCTTAAAAACATGTTTATTTCGGTATCTTAAATCAATTTATTTAATTAAACACATAAATAGTTTAATAAATTGTATTTTTAAATTGGAAAGTGGAAGAAGCATTTATTCTACTTCATTTGCACTCCCGCACACCTATATTCTGCAAATTGCAATGTGAAGCATAACCATTTCATTATTAAAATAATGTGAGCACAATTATAGAAGCAGTTTACGAGGATAAAGCAATTGCTATACTTGTTTTACCAATAAAAATGTTGTTGCAGAATGACTAAAACATTGTGTGCAAAAAGAAATATATGGAAGAACAATATGAATAGAGCACATGAAGTTCGCTAAGCTTATGTGACATATCTTAGAAACGTTAATGTGGAATGATAAAATATCTATGTCAAATACTGTAAAAGTTGATACACATTAAGAAAAGACTACCAAAACGACCACCGTACAACTCGGAGAACAAATCATTTTAAATTAACGTCACAACTAGAACTAGTGGTTACAATTGTCATACTACTTTTTAAATTTTCAACATACATATTAGATACTAACTAAAGGTGATATTTTATTCATGATATGTTATTTTGAACATCTTACCAATACACTTGCAGAGACAATAAATGCATTTGTGATTTGACATTTTCAATTAAATAGTTATCATCTAATATTGAATGAAATGTTTTTGCAATGCATATCAACAAGAAGGAGTGTTGTCCCAGACAATGGGGTGTGCGAAGCAAGTAATAGAAACTTCACACTTCATACAATTTGGAATCTATAGAAAATTAGGTAACATATAAAAGCTCAAAAAAAATTCTTGAAAAAATACTTTCAATTAATCATTTTGCACAACATCTTAAAATTCTTTTCAAAATTGGTAAATTGACTCAAAATTTGAACATAGAGTAATCATAATTGAAACGAGAATTGAATATAGAGTCATGTTCCAAAGAATAATCTTTGTTCCGTAAAACACTTATCAAAATCTTGATACCTAAATCATAAAAGTAAATGCATTCACCCCAATGGGAACTAGAATTGGGCTCCCGTAAACAATAATGTCAAAAAGGCGTCTCCAACAAAAAACAAGAAACTGCATCCAAGAATTAGATTAGTCCCTTCCAAATTTGGTAATGCTCAACATTTTATTTGATATCAAAATACAAACCAGTTGTGCCAAAATTCATTTGCGGATAGCCCAATGTTTGATTCTCAAAACTATGTTATGTGGTTCTAAGTATGAAGATGCGGTTGTGTGTAGGTACGAAAGGAGCACAATGAATGTTTTTTTTTGCACCTTTGCACTAATCATTTTTAAAAAATGTTGTTCAGCTGAATGTGATAGTAATCTATTAAAATTTTAAAATATAAAATATGTCAAGGAGGAAAAGAACTTAACTCGATATAGTCCATGCTCTTTAACAAACTCCCCCCCACACAATTTATCTGCACAATCTTTCTCCCACACTTCTCACAAACCTAATCGGTTCCCATGCTGAGCATGACGTTCTCCATCATGATGAGAGAAAATCTTCGCAAGAAATTCACTTCTTCATTGATAGCCAAAGCAATCCCCTGTCTACACACACAATTCCTTTGCACACCGTTTCTCTCGCACTTCTCACACACCCTTTCTCCTTCCTTTGCACCAAAGGATCACAATGAAAACTTCTTTCACACGTCCACATTAACTATTTAAAAAAACAATGTCGTTGGGCTAAATTTAATAGTTAGTTGAACCTGCATTGCTTTATATTGTTAATTTTTAATTAAATTTTAGCTTTACCATCGATTTCACTTCCGCACTTTGCACAATCAAAGGGGTAGGTGTACGATAGAAGTATGTGCAACGGAAAAAGTTCTTGTTCTTTGTTCAGTAAAACGGAACCCTCAAACAATTAACAACATTGGAAGCATTTGTAAATGAAACTAACTATTAGTTGTTATGAACAAGCTTATCAAGCACTGAGATAGATTGGTTTTTAAATTTTTTAAATAAACATTGTGTCGAGTGTAGAAAAAAAGTGTGACTTGATATTCTAGTCATCATGTATGTTTCTTGCGAGTTGTTTCAAAAACATCTTGAGGTATAGAGGAAATTTAGTTTAAAAAAATGTTTTAGTATTGCATCAACATTTAAGCTCATATTTCCCGTCTGAAGGTGAGTTTCGTATGTGCGAAGTGTGGAGGAAGTTTTCATTGTGCTTCCTTAACACCTCTGCACAAAGATCTTAGAGATGAAGAGACATCAACGCTAATCATTAGGACCAATTTAAAGTTCAACAAGATTTCATCTGAATGAGTTGGTGCTGTAGAGGTCCTATAATTTGTAAGGTTTAAAGAGTAAGTTGAAAACCTTCTCTACTCAACAAATGATTCACGTTCTCGCGACTTGCTCATTACGGAAAAAGAGCATCCCACACTTCCTTAATCGCATCAACCTATCGATAGCTATGAAAAGAGGCGACAAATTGCACAAACAATTACGAAAATGGAAAATGCAAACCCCGCACAAAGAGGCAGTGAAAATGATAGTGGAGGAAGCTTTTATTGTTCAGAGTGTGGATCTTTTCTTATACACATTCTTAATCAATTAATTAGCCTTAATCATATTAAATTAGCCTTGTGAGAAGGAAGAAAGCTTCACTCGATATAGTCCTTGCTCTTTAACAAAATCCCCCGCACATAATTTATTTGCACACCCTTTTTCTCTCACTTCCTACACACCCTCTCTCCTTCCTCCACATATCTGGTCAACAACCCTGCCCCGCAAGCGACCTTCCCGCACACCCTTTCTTTGCGCAACAAAATAATAATAGTTTCATATCAAATTAATATATAAAAGCTTCATCTTCACTGGAATAATTTGGCAAAGCACATACCAACGAAATTATCCTTTTTTATCCATGACTCGACTCTGCATATTAAATTCACCTTGTATGGTGGAATAATGCTTCATTCGATATAATCCCTACTCTTTAACACACACCCCCTCTCCCACACACAATATCTCTTGCACTTCGCAAACACTCTTTCTCCTTCTTTTGCATATCTATTCAACCTCTCTCCCTCCACCCCCTGCGTTCACTTACTTAAGTGACCTAGAAACGCATCAATTATGGCATCATTGAGCAGAACAATAGCAATGTCAGAGCACTCACCGACGGAATAGCCACTCACAAAATTAACCTTTTTTTACTTATTTTAAAATGATTTGTCAGAGACTAAAAAATACCGAAAATAAATCACCCTCCACTAATGGAATTATGTCGCATCACATCTCACTTAAGAAATAAAAAATTAGAAATAAAATTTCCATAAATTAAAAATTTATTTTGACTTTACAAGAAAATATAAATATTTAGCATTTTCTTGAAATTTTGGTTAAAATTACAAGAACACGGCAAATTAATTGAAATTCAATGTACTTTGATAGCAAGACAAGTGCTCTAGTTCCTGGCGAGGCCAGAACTAATAAACAAAGGGATTGAATTGTAACTCATTGGTTATTAAAAGTAATGATTAATTGATGCCTCACCCATGCGCAAGTAATGGGACATTCAAAACTTATAATAAACTAATGAATGAAAAATAAATCCAAAAGTTTTACTCCTCTCGATCATGGACAAAGTCTATGCAAAGGTATGGACTCACTTCTCAAAAGTCTCATTTCAATGTGTACACAGAGAATTGAAATATAAAAGTATATGAACTATCTAAATAAGTTTCATCATTATAGGTGGATAATCTTTAGTATTACTAAAATAGTAGCGGGGCTCGCTTACAATGAAATAGTATTATTTTTATTAAATCATTACCATAGTATTATTTTTCTATTAAATCATTACTTTAAAAATAATCACTTCAATAATTGAATAATAGAAAAATTGGACTTGGTAATCTTTTGTAGTGTTACATGAAAATAATAGAATAACATTACGTGAAATGAAAGCTTAAGAGAATAACATTAAATCGATAATATTTTTTATAAGAATATTGTTTATTTTTGGTTGAAATAATAAATACATTTTTTAAAATAATATATTATACAAAAAAATCTCATGGGTAACTTAATTTGCTACTGTCTTGATAATGAAGTGTTATGTTTCTTAACATTTTATGTTCAAACCTTCCCATGGGTCATCAAACACAAAAAAGAGTAATTATTAGTGGAGATTTAGCTCTGTAAAACCCTAGCTCCTCTGCTTCCTGCACCCTCTCATGGTCTACCCAAAGGGGTCCCCTCCCCCTTCTTCAGATGTTGCAGTGGCCTTTCAGGCTCTGATTGCATCGCTCCCAAGGAAACAAAAGAATAGGGATCCAAGCTCTAAATCCATTAAAAAGTTTAAAGCAATCCCTTATGTGTTGCTCCTTTCCACCTTCTGTCGTTCCACCCTTGCATTTTCAAATCGTGTATTGATTGGAAAATTCATTGGTAAGTGGTTGTCTCCCAAATACGTGGAACAATGATTTGAGAAAAAATAGAAATAAAAAATTGAAGGAAATTTGGGTATTTACACCCGCAGTAATGGATTTTTGCATTCCTATTTGAATTGAAGGAGGAAAAGGAAGTCATATTCATAAACGACCCTTACGTTTTTTGGGCCAGGGGAATGTATTTGAATAGATGGTCCCTTGATTTCGATCATACTGAAAGCATTCCAAACGTCATTCCAGTCTAGGTGAAGTTCCCTTGGCTCCATTTGTCCTACTAGAGTGATGATTGCCTTAGGGAAATTGGAAATGGAGTGGGAAAATAATTAAATAGAGTCGAATGCAAAGGAGGGTAGTTTGCAAGTGCCAGAATATGTGTGGAGGTCAATCTGGAGAAAGGGCTCCCTGCCAAAATTTTCCTCACAATGGGGGAACAAAAGCATTGCCAAGTTTTGGATTATGAGAAACACCCTTTCAAATGTCGAGTTTGTCATGAATATGGGCACTTCGCAAGACATTGCAAGAAATCTTAGTCCAATAAGGGGGAAGCAGTGTTAGCCCTTGAGGAAGAACAATTGTAGTCTCAAGGGAAATGGGGAAATAGACAAAACCAAGCTACAAAATAAATCAAATGCTCCTGAAAGAAATAATACTCCCACCTCCTCTTCCAACCCTATTGGGGCTTTGCAGCCTCCGAAGGCGAATCAATTGGATGATTCAAAGGACACTCATCCTTTAGTCAGTGGGGAGGGAAATGAAAATGAAATACAATAAGGAGAGATTTTGGAATCACCAAAAGTAGATATAGAGAATGAGGCAGTCCATGAAGTGGAAGGATCCTCTACAACCCTGAGTCCCAAGGTGCCTCGTCCTCCTATTTATGTGTTAGATCCATTATGTACCAAATTTTTCCGATGGACTCCTCTCCAAGAGACTCGATTAAGCCACAGGGCGGTCCTAGGAAGAAAACGAGGCATGGTTGAATAGAAAATTGGGTTGGGACCCCAAATTTCAGATATATTAAAAGCCTCAGGGAACAAAGGGTCAGCAGGACAAGTGGAAAAGGTCATAAATCCCAATCTCCTATGAAGAAATGATGAAGTTATTATCCTAGAATATAAGGGGTACGGGCAGCTTGAAAAAAGCCCTTTCTGTCAAAGATTTGGTAAAAGCAGAAAAGCCTTCAATCTTGTGTCTACAAGAAACAAAAGTAGAGGACAATGAGCTCATAAATGCGGCCAAGGTTTTTTGGAAATATGGCAGCGACATAGCTCAAAGTTCCAGGGGAACCTCTTGAGGACTTGACATTTTTTGGGATAATTTAGCATTTTTAATTGTCAATTTTAAAAAATCCTCACATTGGATTGCAATTTCTTTAGAGAAAAATGACACAAAGGAGAGGTTCAAGGTTTTGAAGGTCTACGCTCTTGTGACATAAAGTGAAAAGTCGGAATTTTGGGACAGTATGACTTGCTTAAAGAAGATCATTGGAACCAAGGTTCTATAGTTGGAGGTGATTAATACAACTCTTTGCAAGTGAGAAAAGGGGAGGAACTCTGGTTAGATACCATTTGAAACTAAAAATGGAATACTTAATTGCATATTGGGATATGCTAGACATTAAACCCTCTAGAGGCAAGTTCACTTGTTCAAATAGGAGTGGTGCTACTCATATTGTAGCTCGACTTGATGGTTTTCTCATCCATTGTTCTTGGCTCCTCAAAGGGATGGGCTTGTCCTCCTCTATTTTGGGGTTAGGTGAGTCCAATCATCGTCCCATTATGTTAGATCTCAAAGAAAAATGGATTTGGTTTCAAATTTAACCCAGGCTGGTTAAAAGAAGAAGGGGCAACATATATTATAAACAGGCTTGGCACACTAAGATCCTAGCCTCCCTAGCCTTTGTGTGGGAACCGAAATTGAAAGTTGTTAAGCAAGCTCTTCGCTCATGGGCAAAGGAATCCTATGTCTCTCCTAGAAAAAGGAAAGCGGACATAGCCAAAGAACTGGAGCAACATATGTAAATTGTGGATAATAGTGAAATAGAGGATTAGCATGTGAATAAAGAAAAAGAATTAAGCTCTCATCTTTCTTCGGAAAGCAAGAAGGAGGAGGAATTTTGGAGACTCAAATCTGGGAGAATTTGGCTAAGGGAAGGAGACAAGAATCCTACCTTCTTAGGAAGCTAAGGAACAAAGTAAGAGAAATCACCCTTGAAGATAAAGATAAAATCACTTCATTTTCAGCAATTAAATGTGAATCCTTTTCTCATTTTTAATCTCTATATGCTTCATCAAGTGACCTAGATTATTCTAAGGATGAAGAGTTCTTGTCTCCCTTTCTCCTTGAGATCTCAGAGCTAGAAAATCAACCGCTAATAAGGGAAATTGAGGAAAAAGAGGTGGTGGAGGAAAAATGGTCAATGGACCCTGACAACGCACGCACTCGATGGATTTCCAATTAGCTTTTATAGAGTTTTTCGGCTTGAGATTAAAAAGGATTTAATCAAAATGTTAAATTGGTATAAAAGCAAATATAAGGTTGGGGGAGCACAAACTCCTCCTTTCTTGCTCTTATTCCAAAATAATCCAATCCGATGAATTTTTCCCGTTTTCGGCCCATATCATTATGCATTGTTTCATACAAAGTTTTACCCAAAATCATTGCAAGCATCTTAAAAGAAGTCGTGTTGAGGCTAATCTCTGAAAACCAAGGAGGATTTCTTCAGCAAAGGGATATATTAGATAAAATATCATTCTCGTCAACGAGGCCATTCACTCAAGCAATGAGAGGGGCGAACCTAGTTTTGCCATTAAACTGGATAGGAAATGCCTTTGACCGGGTGTGCCACTCCTTTCTCTTCCTTATTCTTGAAAAGCTTGGTTTTTCTTGTCAATTTATTTCTTGGATCAAAGCTTTTATTGGGTCCCCTTCAATTGCCTTAATCAATGGCATGCCTACTCCTTTCTTAAAACTTCCAGAGGACTTTGTCAAGGCTGTCCTCTCTCTCCTTTACTATAAATTATAGTTGTTGGAAGTTGGAAAAGGCGGAGGTGAATGGTTCCTTCGGGAATTAGTATTGCCAGAAATGGACACAATTCTCCTTGGAAGGGCTTCTAAGATTATTGCTAATAGATACAAAGCAATCTTAGATTTTTACCTCAATATGAGGTCTGGTGAACAAAAGGAAAGTCAGCTCTACAGATGGAATTGTCCAAATCCAAATTCAACTCTGCAGGAGATAGCTTCTGCCCTAGACTTCTCGGTTCAAATAGATTGGAAGTTTTCCAAATACCCGGGAATCCCAATTTCTCTTCGGACATCCTTCAGGGAGGATTGGGAGGATCATTCGGAAATTTAAAAAGAAGATACAAAGATGGGGAGCAATATGGTTAAATCTAGCTGGAAAAACCATTCTAATTAAATCTGTATTAACTGCCTTCCCAATTTATCTTTGTTCGGGTCTTCTCTCTCCATAAAGTATTCTCTCCCAAATTAGAGCAATGGTAAGGAATTTTCTATGGCAGGGGGTGAAAGTAATGATAGGAAGTTTCATTTGTTAAACTGGAATATTGTCGTCCTCCCAAAATAGTATGGAGGTCTGGATATAAAATACCCAATGTATATGAACCTAGCTTTGGGCGTGAAAATTATTTGGAAGTTGACATCATACTCCAAAGAGTGGTGGAACGTAGCCTTTTTAAAGAAATATCTCCACAAATCCAGATTGCTCAGAGCTGAAAACGTTCAGAGGACTGGAAGGGGATCCAAAATATGGAATTTGTGCAGGGCTACAACTCTTATTATAATAGGAAATCTGGGATGGCACGCAAGAAGTGGGGCAAGAATTAATTTTTGGAAGGATAATATCCCTTTGGATGTTTTAAGCTCGAATCATAATGGATTTGGCAACTTAGTGGAATGGATGGGAAGCGAAGGTTTTGAAACACTGAAAGACATCTCGTCATGGGATGATTCAGGCGCATGGATTAGATGGGTTTTCCCAGACCTCTCAGCCCATCCAAGCTCTCAATGGGTTTCTTTGCTCTCATCCTTAAAAGGGACTCGCTCCAATGGTTCGGGACTCCGTGGATTCACGTTTGTGGCACCCAAGCAAGTCTCTTCATTACTTTGTCAAAGAAGGTTATAAATTGTTGTGAGGAAGCTTCACACCCAACCCCAATGAAAAGCTGGAAAAAGAATCAGCATGCAGACGCTCCTCCTAAGATCAACTCTTTCTGCTAGATGTTGATCCACATGAAGATGTTAACAGCTGAAAATGTTAGACGTAGGAACGTGCATGGCTCTTCTCACTGCATTCTATGCAAATCGAAAGAAGAATTGATTCCACATTCATTCCACATCATGTTCATTTTCTCTTTATGTCTCGAAAGTAGCTTTCGACAAATTTTACACCGTTAATTCTAACCATTGTAGTTGGTCAGAAATGTTTTACGCATGGAAGAGTAATATACCAAGTAATAAAATTATTTCATCAATGGCTCAATGGGCATTGGGTGTGGGTGTCATTACCAAAGTTCATATGTTGGACGATGTGGCTTAAAAGAAATAAAGCCATTTTTTAAAAAGTGGCCCCTTCCTCCCACAGAGCGGCTATTACAGCGCAGTTCCTCCTTTATGAAAGTATTTCAGCCCAGGGTATTAATGCAGCAGATCGAGAAGAGTTATCTGCATATGAGAAGAATCAGATCAAAGTTTATGTCCTTCTAAACCATGTTGTAAGCTTCTTCACTTGTCCTAGAGTGCACTCCTCTCATCTTAGATTGGGGGCTGAGGATTTCCCAGTTTTGGAAAAACAGTCAATCTTTAGCTCTCTTGTGTTTTGATGGTGCTGGAGCGGAAGGGGTAAATATAGCCAGAACACATGGTTTATAACTTCACATAGGACCTGGGAATAGTAACAAACAATCCTACTGAATTATGGGCACTGTGGAAAGGACTGGATATCGCCATAATTCTATGGACGTCATCAGACAGATAACCAATGCCATAATTCTATGGACGTTATCAGACAGATAACCAATAAAACATCAAGTAGCAATTCTAGTTTGTCTTCAATTGCCATAGGATACCATTGCAATGCTAAAAAAATGAAGAAATCTCCTTCCAGCACATTCTTAGATTTTTAAACGATGAGGCGGACAAGCTTGCTAATCTAGGTTTTCAGCTTGAGCAAGGAATTATGGAATCTCAGGATGGAGGAAGGAATCTAGCTCCTGTCCTGTGAAATTCAAATGGTGTTGATGCAAAAGGCTTGGTCGTCACGTCCAAAGAAGCTCGTGGCATTAGGAGCAGTAGAATTAAATGAAATTTGCTAGGTAGAGCTCCACTCCCTTGGCATTGTCTCCTTGAAAGACTTTTAGCGTGGACGGGTGAGATCACTATGCATCATTCCTTGTCCGGAAGTGATTACAGTTAGTACAAATGGATAGTATGGAGGATCTATTATAATGAGAGACGGTCTTTTGCCTTATGCCAAGGATTCGGTTGATTTCCTTTGAATCCTTCACCATTAATGCTCTGGAGCATCCCCTCTGCTCAAATTTTTTCAGTATGGCGAAGGAGATCAATTTGAGATCTCATATGATGTTATAATTAACGGTTTTTCTTGGGGACTGTTATCAATGAAGAGCAAAAGCAATGTTAAATTGGCAGGAATCCTAGGCATTTTCACTCTGTTTTCACCCTTTGCGCTCAAATTAGTATCATTGTAATTGGTATCTTGTTGTTATGGCTACCTTGGAGAACCAGGTTTCAGAAGGGGGCTCGGATTGTTGGAAGAAATTAGTGGAGAGATTGTTCAAGGTATTAATGGCAATGTCTGAACTCATTGATAGAAGACTGCAGCTCTTGGAGCATGAGAGGGAGGACAGGTTCAAGTTCATTGATAGTGTAATTAGTGATTTTCACAATCATTGTTACACCAAATGTTACCATGGCATAATCCTATATAGTATGTTCACCCCTACCACCTCATACTGCAAGAACACCCTGCTTCTCTTGGTGCAATACCAGGAGATTATACCAAACGGTACCATGGCATAATCCTATATAGTATGTTCACCCCTACCACCTCATACTGCAAGAACACCCTGCTTCTCTTGATGCAATACCACGGAATAATCTCATATATTGTGTTCACCCTACCACCTCATTCTACAAGAACACCCTGTTTCTCTTTAATAATGTTCAAAATAAATATTTTATCAAATGATATCATAGATGATTTGGTGTGCTTTGGTGCAATTAATAATATTCAAAGTCAATCTCATATATTGCGTCATTGGAAGAACATTCTATATGTATAAGGCCAATACCTTTGTGGGATCCATAGAGATTGGTTGGACCACATGTTAATATACTTAAATATTAATGTCATTTTGTGTAGTGAAATATATTAATGGGAGATTTTTACAATGCCATTTTATTTTATTACATCAATTTAAATTTATATTAAGAAAAATTTCCATTTTTTTAAAAGGGATCCTCTCACATATATATATTTTTTTAGTCATTGAAACCATTTTATTTCATTTTATTGTCAAAATCTGGAACCCAAAACCGGGCCATGATAAATTAGTTCTATAACCTCAAATTTACTTAAACTACCTTAACAATAACAATATTTATAAACTACCGAAAATTAGCTCTATAAACCTCAATTTTACTTGAACTAACCTTAACAATAACAATATTACTTAAACTACATAACAATAAAATATTTGTAAACAGTTGTTATAATTTTTTATTTTTAACTAATTTAATTCTCTCCAATTTTATTTTTTAATTTTAATTATCAAATAGAGATTAATAATTGTTAATTTAATTTTTGCAATTTTAATTAATGAGCCAACAATAAATTAATATAATGTTACAAAATCAATGTCAAAAAAAGCTCTTGATAGCTTAAAAAAAATATCAATTACCCTCCCGTGGCGATGATATCACGTGATACAATCTAATTTAAGAATATAAATGTAAGATGCACCTATATAGATCACACAGTGAACTCAATTACAAATCTAAATGTAATGTGCACCCATAACATAAAAAACCGAATATATGATGCACCTATATTATATGTGACACAGGAAACTCGATCACAAAATGCTCCACATGAGAACCACATCAAGCAGCATTAAAATGAAGCCCAATACAATGCCAGACATGCAAAAAGAATCATCTGGAACTACCAAATGGCCCGGCAATCCTAATTGAGATTACGAGGCACTGAAGATAATATACATGACAAGTCACAACGCTAGTCCTTAAATTTAGTGCTCTAAGATACCCAACTACACAACTAACACTAACACTGCTTTCCTTATTGTGAAATTGGGGGCATCATACTCCTTGCATTCAGACCAGTAAACATCTTTAGGAAGCCCGCTGAGTAGGGAACTATGCAGAGCACCTAAATCTAAACTGGTTAAAACATTCATATGTCAATTCTGATGTCCCATAAATATAATTCTGTTTCTGGCACTTTCAATGTGAAAGTGGTCAGACCACATTCTTCTTCATAGCTGAATCCTATCTGGGTAGAATCCACGTACACGGCTTGTGGCCTCACAGAACAATATGCTCCGAAATCCCCGCAACCTCGAACCTTCAAATACACCGTTGAGGTGTTTGGATCGAACTCATATGCACTAATAGCTCCTCCGGAGTTGAACATTTTGATCAGTCCAATGGGAGCAAAAGAGATGCCGTTGGCTAACCCCTGCATCAGATGAAACAATTTAGCGACTCTAGAATAAGAGGTTCAAGATTCAATCCATGCTGATATGAATAAGTCCATTTGAATGGAAGCAAAAATCTGGAAGGCAACATTAACCGAACAACCATACTTGGATGCGAATATAACCCTGATTACAATTACAAAAAATTGTCATAGAACTTATACTAAAGCTGCTTCACACTTTCCTCTTAGTGCACATTATTTGACAGTTAAATATCATTGGTAGAATATGTCAAATTAGAATACCTGAAGCAAGGGTCAAGTAATTCAAACTACATAATCTTATCATACAGATCACAAATGAATGATGCAACAAACGTTGACTAGCAGAGGGACTACTCTTGAAACATGATATTTATGTAATAAACATAGGATTCAACACTTCATTTCCACAATGCAGTGTGCACTGGGTAGAAAATAATATAAAAAAAAAAATCCTGTTAAGGAATCATTGACCAATGACAACTTAAAAGCTCAATAGTCTCAGAGTTGAGAGACAAAGGAGATCATATATTTTGAGACCTAATTACAAAAAAAGTTTAGAGAAACGGGAAGAAAATTCAACTAATACTCTTTTAAGTCCTTATCAAGGAAGAAGGTATAATTACAAGTATACTGTTCAACAGCTTGAACTATACACACCTTCAGAGGAACAACTGTGAAAACTTCATACTCCCTTGCTTTGAGAGTAATCGGTAAAGCTGCACCTTTAGGAAGACAAACAAGCTCTCCTGCAATATGCCAACAAAAAATCAAAGATTGAACTCGACAGGGCACCCACGAAAACTCCACAATTTACTTTCATGAAAAAGGATAAAAGTAGCAACTTTCATAAACTGATATCTTACCCCCTCTGTGAGAGTATACAACGGAATCACCGTCCCAATTTTCATCTGCAATCTTTGGTAAATAATCTACATCCATTGAGCGAATGGCACCAGTAATAGCTTTGGGTTGGGAATCGTGAACCAGATTCCTTTTGTCAACCCTGCACCACCCGGCACCTTGACAGTTGAAGACACCGATAACTCCAGTATGCTTGTTCAAGTTCCAAAGTTTTAGGAGGCTACAGAGAGACAAGACAACACACAATAAATCTTGCATGTCTTACATTAAATTTGTTTTTAGAAATCATTTGAAGGTAAATAAGTTCACCATAACTAATAATGAATTTCCAGGATCAGTAAAAACTCTTACTTTGTCCCATCACGAGCTGGATCAGTAAACAAGCAATCTTTTGTAGGCCTTCCTGGAAGCTGTGCTCGTAATAAGGATCCATCTGGAAGAACGATCTTCTTCAACAAGTCAAAATCATGTTCACCAGGTTTGTCGCTGCCATTATCAATCCAAAAAAAAACAGTGTCATTGATTTTATATGGCAAAACTACAATATATTAAGCAAGAAACTTAACTTCCCCACATAACCGGATTGGTTAAGAGCAACATACTCCAAAATGAAAACAGAGGTCAAATGTGCAAAGCAGAAACAACTTAATCTGTCTATCTATTTGGTTGCAGTAGTTCCTCAAAGCCAAAGTGCAAACCACAATGTAATTATACAGCCTTTGAATGTGCAAACAAATTGAGGTTTGTGCCTCAACTTTTTTGCTTCCTCTTAGACACGGGCATCCTTGACATCATCAACCTCCAACCCTGGAGGTACTCACTTACTCTTCTACATCACCGGGGCACTTTGATCCAGTTATATACATGGGACTTATTCACTTAATCTTCTACATCACCAGGGGGCTTTGATCCAGTTATATACATGTTTATGTGCTGTCCAGTTGTTGTATCCTTCTTTACTTCATTTTATCCTAGATTTAGCTTTGGTATTTTCTAGGAGTTGCGTTTGCACTCCCACATTGTACTCGTACTGGATGTATCCTTTAGTCCCATTGACCTACTTTTGTGGTAATTCACTGGACATTAATAAAATTATCTTATCTTATCAGCGCTAAATAGATTCAGAGCTTAGAGAATTTTCACATTTTGTCTCTTAAACCATTATGCATGCACAGATGTATGGACACACAATGTACTGGACATCTCCCCCAATCCAGGCTGTAGAATGTACCTTTTGGCACAATTAGGACTAAAACCAATCAAAATATTTACCTGACATAAATTGAGCATCCCCCAACAGCTCGAGCAGCGGCATGGTATTCACCCATAGGATGAAGACTCTGTTACAATTAAATAATAATCAGCTACTGTTCGTAGACTTGAACCGCGGAAAATAAACTTGGAAGTAATAACAGTAGATATTATCAGGGGCATTACATGGAACATATCCCAATCAGGCTGCATAAACTCTCCCAAGAAAACGCTGTTGTAGGCTACAGAAGCAATATGAATGGTATGTGATGCAGGATCCCTTGGCCAGAAATCATCGGAGGCTCTTATAACGGCAGTCTGTTTCGAACTATATAAACAATATAGACAATTCAATACAAATTTGTTACTGTTATGGTCAAGGGAGGGAAAAGAAGTATCCTGATTCCTACTAACTAAAACAACTCCAAGATCAACAGAAGGTCAGTCGGATTGTTTGTTTAGTACAAGAAAACATAAACAATTCTATAACACTAACCTGTAAAGACCATCAGTGTTATGACTCATACAAGCAATTATCCCATTACCAGGGAAATTTCGAGCAACAGAAGCCTCCATTGCTTGATGATACTGGCTGGCCAATTTAACACGACCACCATGGCCTGCACCTAACGTCTCAATAATATTCTGGACGTCCACTTTGACGCCATTAATGCCAGCACTTGCTAGATACGAGTGGAGATCGTCATAAAATTGAAACACATTTTTGGGATGGACTAAGCCCAATCCATTTAGTTTTATGCATTCTAGTGCCTCGTCTGGTTGGTGATGAAGAATCCCATGAGGTTCAACGGGGAAGGACATTTTTGAATTATAATGCTCCATTCCAGAAACATCAGGCTTAACTCCTCCCCAGTAACCAGTTATAGCATGCCAAACATAGATGTAACTGGAATCATACAAATTTAATATAAATTCAGAACAAAGTAGCATGCCAAATCAACTATGGAGGTAAGTAGTCTGCATATACAAATGATAGTTTGAATATATCGACTAGTGACTAAACAAAGAATGTAACTTATGAATTCATGAGGCAAGTGCTAGAATGCAGGGTTTGGAGCATACAGATAAGTAAAGAGTATAATTGAGTAATTCCTAATGAACAGCTAAAGTAGCTTACTTTAAATTGTGGGTCTTCTTTGCTTCTGAAACAATGTGTCTGAGGCCCAAAGCAGGATCCTCTTGTCTCTGACCAGTCTTTCCATCTTTTTGAAACTTATAATTCTCTTTTATATGTGTCAGCCGATTTGCAAAACTGAATTATGAGCCCATAGAATGGTTAGAGTTCCACTAGAAAATTGAGAATCAAAATGAAATTATCTTCAGATTATAAGAACTTTGAGAATCAAAATGAAATTATCTTCATATTATAAGAAGATTGAGAATCAAAAGGAAATTATCTTCAGATTTCAAAGAGAGCAAGAATTATTGAATTCAAATGCCATATTTGTAGAAAAAAGGTGGTCAAACCTACTTTGCTGTATTGCCAACTGGAGAAGGCTTTGCATTAGGGTCCATTTCAACAGATTGCCAGCCATCATCAAGAATCAGAAACTTTGGAGGGGTGCCCCCTTTCTCTAGACTGTTAAAGAAATACAAAAAAATCACAATTATTTGAAACTGGACCCTTAGGATAAGGTCACCGTGTAGAACTACATCTCGACAAGAGTTAATATACGATTATAGAACATAAAAGGGGGGCCGCAAAATAATATACCTTTCTAAACCTTGTTTTACACCCTCGGCTGAGACATCTGTGTAAAATGCATCCCATGTACACCACCCAAACCAATTGAGTATATCAGGTAACTGCAAGAGAAATATCCAAATCATAAGACTACAGAGAACCAGTGAGAACTTATAATGACTTAGTAAACTGTAAAACAATACATGAATGTGTCATTCTCAATTCAAATTCAAGGCGAGCTAAACTTTTTAGCACACAGAACATATTCAAACACCAATGGAAAGAACCAAGCTTCAATAATTTCTTTCACGATGGGCAAAGGTTTTGGAATGCCTCTCAACAGCCCTGCATTATCAATAATTGATTCTAATCATATAACATTGATACTGAAATCTGAGAATTTCCAAAAGAGAGGAAATTAGATACGAAAGTTGAAACATGGAAAGGGTTCTCACTTTACTGCACTAGTAATCACTTCATATGGATCCGTTCCAGCACCAACAAAAACTGAATAAACTCCTTGAGATGTCTCAACAGCAGGATCTCCTGGAATGCCAAATACGATGTAAATTCAAGAGAAAATCAAAATGCCTATATTACTCCTGGGAATTGACAAATTGAGTCATATTAAGAATTTTATACCATTCATAACCTCTGCAATTCTTACCGCTTTCCAGACAGATTTCAAGCTCATTGTTTTCATTTCCTTGCAAAACTGCTCTGAAAGATCCTTCCAACAGTGGCAAGAAAACAATATAGATTGTTGGCTCTCCAAGGCCATCATCCACACCATTGCTCAGAGGTGAACCTTCACTACCCTCAACTAGCAAAAATTGAGTCTCAAATGGGACATCTCTACCACATGAGCCCATCCTCTGTGTCATCCACCAGAGCTTGAAGCGGAACAAAGACATAAAACAAAGGCCTCTGCAAAAATACATATAAAACCATCCATCATAACCCATAGAAAAGAATTGTGATCAGAATAACCAAAAAAATCCCCAAAGGGTGCACTTCTTGCAGCTATCAGAATGCATTGTAAATGCCCTGCACATTGAAGTAGACATTTTCTGAATACAAGACGCTGGTAATAAGGATTTCATACACTTAGACATGCACTTACTATAAATTAATGAAACCCAGTCTTGACAATAAAGCAAACATCCAAATTGAAGACAAAAAAATATCCTAATACAGTAGTCTCCTACATGAGATTTTATTACATTATTATTAAGCGTATAATCTTCAGTATGTCCTTCAAAATTCTCACAAATTATTAAAACTGAGTCCTCATCAAAACATATCAAAAGTATAAAACCAAAAAACAAGAGGTCCAAATATCATTCTGGTGTTTATTATCATACATACTTGAACATGTAGTTTCTTCAGAAATTAATGAAACTCATTCTTTACCAAATCATGTTGAAACTAAAAAACATAAAACGATAGATTCCAATACCCAGCATTCTACTACTTAGAGTTTTACATAAGCAGAGCATGTAAACTATCAGACTACTGAAAAAAACAATAATAGTCAAAATGACCTTCAAATTAGGCTGATGAATACAAGATCAATTTCCCCAAAAAAGTGTAAAACACAAACGCAAATGCAGCTAGGCTTCTGAACACAAAATCAAATTCTTCCAAAACAAAGGTGTAAAACACAAAAGCAAATGCAGCTATGCTTCTGAATGCAAGATCATGTTTCCCAAAAAAAAGTGTAAAACACAAAAGCAAATGCAGGATTCTGTGCTTAAGATCATACAGAACCTAACTATATTTTGTTGTAACAGCAACAACTAGTAAAATGAATCAGACTGTTACTTCAGAGAGAGCCACATCAAAAAAGTTCACAGCACAAACAACCTTCAAATTAAGCTTGATTTCCAACCCCTAATCTTCAGAAACAACAATTTTCCATGAAATTTTCATTGCACGGAATATCCGTTCTATGAATTGAAGAATCTTGAATTTGCTAGTCCCAGTAAAACACCAAATATAGCACACCAAAACTGAAAATTACACTGCTGAAAAGAAAATAAAACTCCAAGCCTCCCCCCACCCCAAAAAAAAACCATAAAAACTGCAAAACAATATATTTCATTAGCCTCAACGAGAAAAAGGCATAAAAAACATCCTGCAAAATAGGCTACTGAAAGAAAGATCAAGCTTCCTTGAAGACCAAATGAAAAGTGGCCTGAATCACTAAGACATTTATGGGCACAAACAACCAAAGACTTGTAATAACAATTATAAAAAATTGTAAGGAGAAACTCAATCAAAATCAGTATCCCTGATAAAATCAATAAACAGAAAACCTCAAACCAAAACTTAAAACAACTCGATGACTATCTCACTCAACAGATAATCAAACATTCACATTTATGGACACAAACAACACATCAAAAACTTGTAATAACAATTATAAAAAGATTGCGAGGAGAATACTCCATCAAAATCAATAAACTAAAAAGTAAAACCACTTGATGACTATCCCATTCAACAGATAATCAAACCTTCACCCATCTCCCGCAAGAAAAACAAAGCAGAAAAGAAAATGGAACAAGAAAATAGAACCAAGAAAAGCATTAGAATGGAGATCAGATAGACAATATGTGTTTTATTACTGAGGATTTCCCACTCTCATTAGTCGCAACAAAAAATTATTGCATGCAGAGGGAAACTTTACCAGCGATGTTGGATCATTATAGGTTCCTTATGAGCAGGTCAGAGCAAACCAAGCAAACAAACCAACACAGAGTGAAAACATGAGTGCTCAGTTCACATATACCTGTTAGAATTTCAATTTTCGCCTACCCAAGTGTCACAACGGCCAGGAATTACCAATACCCAACTTTCTAAAAGTTATAAAGAATAATAAACCACAAGAATGACAATAAAAACAGGCACAAATTATATTGAAACCCTTGCAAATTAGGTTGTATCAAAATGAAAACTCAAAAACTAGAATGAACCAGATAAAAGACACACAAAAACTTCCTGAATCCTTTTGATTAGGAAGATTCAAAGAGCGCCTCACCTCCATCATTCAGGTTATAATCATCGAAAATTCATAAGTGATCAGTATCAACCGTTTGCCAGGGTGATAATGTGGATCCTAATAAACATTGGATAGGATTTGAACCATGATCTGTCTGCCTACTCGAAATCAAAAACCAATCCACAACCCCTCAACCGCTCCTCCCAATATTACCCTCCCAAATCACAAAAGGGAAAGAAAGCCACCATTATGCTCACTGGCATTGAAAACAAACCCAACTTCAAAAGGTTGACCACCCCACAAGCCCGATCAGAAACACAGACAAAACATACAGTATCAAATTCACAAAAACTGAAGGAATCCCAACCCAAAATAAAATAAAAATATCATACCATTGCTGAGAAATGTATATCAACCCCATAAAATAAATGCAGATACATATTAAAATAAAAAATTGCCAAATCCTGAAGGCAAGATTTTCAGAACTCACTCGAGCTGCCCAATAGGAAAGATATGATGACTCTTGCTTTCATCGGACGTGGCTCCCAAAAACGCACCGTTAACCATTCCCACCCCTGAAGCAGGGGTCAAGGTGATATTCCCGTGAACGTTGGACAAAACACATTGCCCCAAGACCATCAACTGCCCGTCCACGATAGAAATACCAGTAGTCACTGTCATTTTCACAGCTCTCAGAGTTCTCTCTGCGTGTAAATTTATATGTTTCTGTGAGATGTAACAATGAAATTCTCAAACAATTACAGACACCCCTTCACCGAAGTATTGGGTGCGAATTGCAGAGAAAATACACCCCCTTCCCACTGAATGAATTTTATTGCTCAAGAGGACATGCAGAGCAGAACACTGCAACGGCATTGGGTGAATTTGATTGAATTTAGGGGTGAGGTTTATATAGCTTCAACGGCATTGGGTGCAGCACCAAGGGGACAAGGCACTGAATCTTTCACGGCCCAGGGGTGACGTGTACTCCTCAAAGAACAAGGCACTAAATTATAGGCGTACTCTAAATCGGCGACGTTTTTGCTTAAACAACCACAGAAAATTTGGCGGAAATTTTGGCAGAATTTTTTGAAAATCATAGTTATGGTTCTGAAACTTTAGGATTTTAAGCGCTGGGTGTGTTATTGATGGTACTAAATCCATTTTTGTAAATATATATATATACTTTCATACTTTGGATTTCTCTGTAAATTTTGTTCAAGGATTCTAAAACAGAAATTCATTTTTTTGGCGAAATTGAGGGTCAGTTAAAGAATGATATAATAGTTACCACATGGTTGTTTGGGCCATTTGTTAACCATAGTTAGAAAGTGAATGCATACGCTTAGTCTAATGAGGCGGAGAAGTTGTTCAGAAAGTTATGGAAATTCGATCATATTTAGAGGAAATACGGCAAAGATTTTTGTAAATCCAAGTTATAGTTATTAAACTTCAAAATTTTAGTTGTTGTAGACGTTTTTGATGGTGCTGAATCTATTTCCACAATCAAAAACACGATTCAAACACTGCTTCTACAATTTTTGAATTTTTTGCCCTGATTCCAACCACTTTTGGCCATCCGGACAATTCCTCCGCCTTGTTAAACGACTCCGAATACATAGATTTGAAAATAGAGTAGTGTAAAAAGATATTTACTTTTTTATATCAATTACGGAAGTTGGCTATATAATTTTTTATTAATAAAATGTATTGCGAATATCTAGTGAATGTATTTTTCCGAAAACACTAATACATACATTATGTAATTTTAAATGGTTATTCTTTTTACAATTTTAATATTTTTTAATTATTAATGAATTTTATAAATTTAACATCGATTTCCAGGTTATCCTTAAACTATTCAGCTTAGAGAATCACATACCATAATAACATAGACTATAGTAAAGTAGTTATTATTCAAAAAAAATATTTTACACAAAATTTACAAATTTTGAACTTCATTTTTAAAAAATTAAACTATTAACATAAGTTATAATTTATAATTAATTATAATATTATTAAGAAATTTAAATTAAAAACATTATACATATAATAATTATCATGTTTTAAAAGAAATAATTTAAATTAAAGCATTAATATATTTATGAAAATAAAATATTTATTATCTAAATAAATAAATAAATATTTTCTGGAAAACTTAATAAATTATTTATAATTTGGTAAATCAGATTTATTTGAATTGAAAATAATTAATCTTTAAATAATTTAAATTTAAAATAAAATACTATTTATTGATTTTCTAAAATAGAGATAATATATTAATCAAAAAATTTAAAATAAATATTTATGTTCTCAATTGTATTGTAAATTTTGAACTTCTAAATCACCCTAAGTCAGATTTTGATATGCACACTAAGCATATGCAAAAGAATTGTGAGAGTCAAAGACTCTCTTTGTTTTGAAGAAGTAAAATGGACATCTTCTTAAAGGATTTAAAAAAGGAATTAGGTTTCTTAATGTATAATGATAATATTGATCGCATCTACCATAATTTTACTATAACTCTTTCCACTACCATTAATAATGTCTCTACCGAGGTGTTGTATCATAAGATTAATAGAACTTCCAACCCTTGGTATTATAATGATTGTAAAATTGCTAGGAAAGTGATTAGAGATGCTCCTAACGAAACTGTAAAGCTTGAAAAAATAGGTATGTAGAAAATGTCTTATATAAATAAGAGGTAAGAGCGTCTTCTTCACCTTTCTAAAGTTGAACCTAGAAAGTTTTGGAGGAATATACTTGTTCATAAAATGAAAGAAAATAATTGATCTCCTTAAAGAACTAGGATATCTATCTCGAGAATATTTATGACTCCCCGGACACCATGGGAAACATCTTAAACACTCCTATAGAGGAAGATATATTTTCCTTGGAAGACATCGATTTCGAGATTACGAAGCTTGCTAATAGGAAAGCTAGGGGTATTGAAGGTTACTAAGCTAAAATTTTCAAAATGGGAAGGTCTATCCTCATCCCTCATATACACAAACTCCTCAATTTAGCAGTGAAACATGGTTTCCCTAAGCCTTGGATGCAAAGCCTTATTGTGCTTATTTCTAAAAGTGGGGATAAAAATGTTCCCTCTAACTATAGGACCATTATAATTAGCCACATTTTAGCCAAACTGTATGGGTTCATTTTGGAAAGAAGGTTAGCCTTTGGCTTGAAAGCCTTGGTAAAAGAGCTAAAGAGCGAGTTGGTTTTAGGAGACATCACTCAACTATTGACCATCTTATTACTCTTGGGATCATTGTCAAGGAATGTCGCAATAATAAAATTGATTTCTTTTATTGTTTTGTTGAATTAGAAAAGCTTTCGACACAATTCCTCGAGATAAGTTATGGGAGAGACTTAAAGAGATCATGGTTTCTCTCGAGTTAAGGGTTGTTGTGACTAGGCTATATGAGAATCTTATTGCTAAGCTTAAGACCACCGAGGGCTAGTCTGAAGAAGTTAAATGTTATGTCAAAGTTAAGCAAGGGTGTACCCTATCCCTCGCTCTTTTTGGTATTTACATTGATAAGCTAAAAGAGTGTTTGGAAGTTGCAAGATGTAGTGGCCGCAAGCTCGTTGGTATGGTTATTAATCTTCTCCTTTATGCTAACAATATCGTTCTTCTATCTAGAAGCCATGATGTTCTTGACAAAGCAAATTAGAATCCTCCATGATTACTGCTACAAGACGAGAATGATTGTTAACACCAACATAACTAAAGTCATGATAACTAAATCCAAAAAGATCAACTATGATATTCTCATTTATGATAACAATTACTTGGAGAAGGCTTCTTCATACAAATATTTAGGTATTGACATTCATCATCAATTCAACTGAAATTATAGCATTGAGAAAAGGATAATAGGAGGTTGAAAAGCTTATTATGATATGGAAAACAATTGTGAGCCGACAGATCTTTGGGTATAGAGGAAAAAAAGGTTCCTCTTTGAGACTCTCGCCACCCTTGTTATTTTATATGGATGTGAGGCTTGGGGTTGCAACATATATAGAGAATCGTGGTGGAAGATCAAGCTGATCCAAAAGCAATTATAACTTACAACCTCAAGATTAAAGGAAATACTCCCTACCCTATTCTCTTGATTGAAGCTAACCTTTCCTTCAGTGAAAGCATGGCTATGTTTAGGTATCTGATGTATAAGAAGAAGCTTTACAACATGGATGCCAAGAGGTTCCCCAAAATTACTTATAACTCTATCCAAAACCCCCACCTTCAACTCAAGTGAGGCTAGTATAAGGATGCCAGTCTTCATTCAATCATTGATGGATAAAGGCAGAGATCATCTTGGAGAATAAGGGTAATATTAAAAATACTATTACTTAGAAATATAAGGATAAGTTGTGAGATGATAAGGAGTTAGAGGGAAAAAGGAAGCTAAGGTATTATAAGGAGGTGATCAACCCCAATCTTGCTAACCAAAATTATATTTTTGTCTTAACCAATGCTAAGAAGAAAATAAACATTGCGAAGATAAGAACTAATTCTTATGAGCTTCGAAGTAGAACTGAGCATTGGTCAATTCCTAAAACACTTTGGGATGAAAGAGTTTGTCACCTTTGTGATACTAAAAGGGTTGAAGATGAAAAACATTTTCTCTTGGATTGTCCAACTCTTACTCACATCCATTCTCAATTCCAAAACCCTTGCTACACTACCAACTTGCTTTACTTGTTAAGTCAATGAAACTATAGTGATCTAGGAACATGTCTCTCCCTTCTTTTTTATCATAGAAATAAAATATTACAAAGTCTCAATTAATCTCTTAATTTCTTAAGGTCTCACAGACCATATTGGTCTTAGTGGACATTAGATTCATTGACATCATCATATTTCATGCTGTGAATAATAAAATTATGTATTTTTAAATTTAAGTTAAATTAATTATGTATTTATATTTATAAATATTTAGTAACTAGAAGAATTAATTACCAAATTAAGCTTATATTTTAAAGTTAAATTTGTATTGTTATCATTGCAACTATCAGATGCACGTAGCCACAAGGGTTAGCTCAATTGGTTGAGTACCTGCCACATAAGCACCTCACTATGAGAGGTCACGAGGTCAATTCTCCTCGACACCCTTGGGGTTAGGCTCTGATCTTTTCAAATGGATCTACCTAAAACTAATCCTTTCAAATAGATCTACCTAAGACAGTTTCCATGGACATAGAACTGATCCTTTCAAATAGATCTACCTATAAATCTACCTAAAACTAATCCTTTCAAATAGATCTACCTATAAATCTACTTAAAACTAATCCTTTCAAATAAATCTATAGATGTAATGATCTTCCATGGACGTAGCGATCACTGTCCTCCAAAATCAATAAACCACATCTAAAAAAATTAAAAAAACAAAAACAAGAACCATCCAAAAAAACAAACTACTATAAATCTACCTAAAACAACTAATCCTTTCAAATAGATCTACCTATAAATCTACTTAAAACTGATCTTTTCAAATAAATCTGCCTAAAACCATTTCCATGGACATAATTATCTTCCATGGACATAGCTATCACTGTCCTCCAAAATCAATAAACCACATCTAAAAAATAAAAAAACACAAACAAAAAACATCCCAAACTAACAAATACACTATAATCATAAGATATCCCACTAACATACAAAAATTTAATATACAACTGCAACAGTTTTTATATGAAAAATATTTTAATTAATATACCGTATACTAACTAATTTACTTTTAATAATATTGTCGATAATATTGTAAATTCCAGTGTCACGTGAAGTACTCCTTCCGTCACATCATAATTATTGAAATAATTATGAAGGACAGTGGCGCAATAGGTTTCAATCGTTACATTATTCAAAAATAAATTAATTATTAATTTTTAAGAATTCTGTTTTATTATTTATATTATATTTTAATAAGGACAGTGCACATAGGTTTTCACGTTAAATAATTTTAAAAATAAAATTAATTTATATTTTGTAAGAAAATTGGTTTATTATTTTAATTAAATTTTAATAAAAATAAAATATATTTATTTTTTAATAATATTAAATTTTAATCATTATTAAAATATTAATGCAAATATGAAATAAGATTTAATAATTCACGTGAGTTGAAACTAATCTAAAAAATGTATTTTGAAAAAATTAAATAAACTAAAATGTAGAACTTCCGCCATGATGTGATAAATAAGATACCTTATTTGAGTGTTTAAATTAATTGATGTATTGTTTTGTGATAGTGAATTTTATTCATTAAAAGTTAAATGTGTTCATACTATTAAAAGAATATTTATATTAATAATAAGAATTCAGTTGAAAAGTAAGAAAACTTTGGGTATAAATACATTTATTTGTAGTTTTTTAATCTAGTAATGTTTTTTGTGATAGTAAATTTATTTCCATAAAAAAATTAGCATTCATTTACTATTAAAGAAAATATTTGTTAGAAATTAGGTTTAATCTGAGTACCTTGTAAAAGGAGTAGCGGAGCGATGGCGATAGTTAGGGTTTACTCGAGCAGCTTTTGTGCAGCAACCGCTTCGGCCCCCAATCTTGGTTCTGGCCCTGAGCGTGAACCGGAGGATGGGTTTTCAGATATCGTTGTTGAGATGCTGTTGGCGCTCACAGCGAAATGGCCTATTACTTTCCAATCTTTCCCAGGTCATGGCGAATGTGTTTCTGATGCGTTTTTGGTTAAATGGAAACCATTTTTCCTGGAATGGGAGCGAAATACGTCTCTGCAAGGAGAATGCGAGGCGAAGGCTTCAATGGAAGCATCCATCTCTGCGTTGATCCGCGGGAAGGTTTTTACTTGGCGGAAAATCGAAATCCCAAGATGTGCTGATAAACAAGGATGTCGGCGGGAAGCAAGGCGGTTTGGGGTCAGGGCACAACAAACCCAGATCACAAGGAAAACCGGCTGGAGGGGACTGCATGCTGCAGATCCGTTTTCCTTCACATTGCATGGACCAAATCTTGGTAGTTATGATTTAGATCTACGCGATCTTGCTCCCTATGATCCCAGGCAGCAGATCGAAGACTTCAACCATAGAGCGAGCAGGGTATCGAAAGATCTAGACATGCACAAAGGAAAACGACCCAAAACAGAGCCAGATCTGGATCTTTGCCTACAGCCAGAGCAGGTAAAAAATACGTGTTTTCAGATTCTGATCAATACCCCTCAGGGGAAAACTCGTTTTATATGGGTTAATGCAGGAGACACACCTTTGCAGTTGAAACACAAAATATGGACAGAAATGGGATACCCAGTCCAGATCCAACATCTGGTCAGTGGCAGGTGGTCACTCCAGGACTGTAGATCGCTGGAAAGTTATGAGATTGGGCCAGGATCAATTATTAAGCTAAACTTCAGATTGAGAGGGGGGGCTTTGCCTCAGGGATAGACAAGTTCTTCAGGGGAAGTCAAAGGGAAAAAATCTGCAGCCCAGCACCAAACCAAGGGAGGTTTATCCTTTAAAAACATCTTACAGGGCAGCAGGAATTCAGGGCCCTCTCCAGGCCACGGCTCAAGGCCCTCTCCAGGCCACGGTGGCTCTCTGCCCAGGCCATACATAGTTGATCAGTCAGAAGAAACCCCAGCTTTAAACTTAGATTCGTCAGGGATTGATGATGTTGTTGAGGCCTATGAAACACAAGCTCTAATATGCCGTTTTAACAGTTTCTGGCATAAACCCTTGGATCTATTCCATTGGATCTTCACCAGATGGACCATGGAATGTGATATCCATCTATGTTCAAAAGGGTTCTTCATAGTGAAATTTACATCCAAGGAAGTCAGAGATACAGTCATAAGCACAGGGCCATGGTTCTGGGGAACAGCGGGGCTGTTTGTGACCCCATGGTTCCCAGATTTTGATCCAAATAAAATGATTGTAACCAAAATGCCAGTTTGGGTTAGACTATACAATCTTCCACTGCACTTTTGGCATGAACGAGTGCTGGAAGGTATTGGGAACAGCATAGGGAAATATGTCAAAACAGATCTGGAAAGGATCGACGAAAGGATCTATACTTTTGCACAGATCTGTGTGGAAGTAGATCTAAGTAAAGGGCTGCCGGACAACATAAGACTGGTCTACAAACAACAGAACTGGCTACAGGTACTAGACTATGAAAACACCGCCTTCAGATGCAGGATCTGTAGGCAGACAGGACATTTACAAAGTTCATGTCCAGAAGTCAAGAATAAAAAAACGCAGAAAGGGAAGCAGAAAAAAGGATGGCAATTTTCACCCCCAGATTCAGAGGACGAAGAATCAGAAGCAGTAGAGGATGAGAACCCAGCAGAGAAAACCGAGGAACCTCAAGAAATGGAGAATCAGAAGGAAACCCCATCAGACAACAAGGCAGAAAAGTCTAGCATGGCTCCTAGTTCAGGAGGCAACAAACGGCCCCATCTCTCAGACACTTCAGATTCAGACAAAGAAACTGGCCCTCAGAATACAGAAACACAGATAGTCATTGCCTCGATTGAGCCATCTCTAGGAGAGTGGCGTAAGGTCGAAAAGAAAAAGGGTAGAAAAACTTGAAGCGTGAGTCCTGCTCACTATGGGATTTCAGTTTTTTCTGCCCCTTCTCCTCCCTCTTCTTCTTTTCTCTTTTTCTTATTCTTTGTGCACGTTAGTTCGCTAACGTTGTGTGAGGTGCGAAAGCACTTGTGCCCATGCGGCAGATTTCGGCATGTCAAAGTACACCTGATTATGTAACTTTTCATTATTTTTTAATAAAAAGTTACTGCTTTTTTCTTTGGAAAAATAAAATAAAAATCCAAAAAAATAATAATAAATAAATAATGTTTTGAAAATAAA
>APFE031189811.1:0-12446 GCA_000404065.3 Pinus taeda
GAGTTCAAGTTTCCTATGTGCTCTTGAATGTGAATCATTAAAAGACTGTTTGCTATGCTTTCCTAGAATGCAAGCATCACATTGCTTAAGTTTTCTAGGAATTGTAGGCAAACCAACAACACCATTTTTCTTCAATAAGAGGAGACTGTCATAGTTCAAATGTCCAAATCTAGCATGCCATAATAAACTTGATGGAAGTGTACCTTCTTCATGATGAGAATTGTATGAGAAATGTTGTGCATGGGCAGATGTTCCTTGCAGTTTGAGAAGCCTTTCTTCTTCTATTCCCCTCTGTTCTGAAATAACCTACCTCTGCTATATTCCTTTCCAGTGTTGCGCATCTGTCCATACTGTCTAGACAGAAGCACTGTACGTTATTTTTTTTTTTGAATAGCGCTGTCATTTCCTGTTTTAGCGCTGATGACTGACATAGTATATTCTGCGTTCAATGATCTCTGCATTACTTTGATTCCTTAGCAATCGATGTTTCCTTGGATTACTGCGTTGGTCGATGTCTATGGTGCGTTGGAACGATGCTACTGTGTTGTTTGTTTGAAGGGCCATGAATGCCATGAGTGGTGTGTTGAACCCTGAGATGCTGAAGGAATCTGCGTTGAATACGCTGGTCAATTGAATACGTTGGTTGCTACTGTGCATTGTGAAATGTAACTTCATTGCTATTGTATGGAGCGCTAATAGTTACGTTTGTGAGAGTGATTAAAAAAGGAATGAGGCAGAGGCAGAGGCAGAGGCCAGGATAGAGGAGTTACAAAAGCATAATAGCTAAAACAAGGAGCTGGCTCTGATACCATGTCAGGCCAGGTAGTAACTCCAATAGGCAGTAAAACTGATTCATTCTATTTCATTAGGTAGGCTATTGTTATATACAAAAGGGTGTGACTGCTCAGTTCATCTTCTGATGACTATTCACATTCCTAATTTAACTATTTACATAAATTCACACAATCGTGAGGATTAGGTGTCAACAATTTTCTATTTTGATCAACTTCTAGAGGCCCCACAACTTATCTTGACCTTTTTCTGGAAAATTTTGATCATGAGCTTCGCCAAATACAAAATAATTTCAATTGTGCGTGCGAAATATAGAGTAAATTTCGTGTTTCCTTTTAGTCTCATGGATAAGCTTGTGAAAATTTAACTGAAGTTGCATGCACAAAAATATTAAACAATGGTTGGGGCCTTTCATTTGCATGGATAAACCATCATCCATGCGACTGGGGCACAAAATGGCTAAAATCAAATTTCCTTAGCTCAAAATCTGTCCAAACTTTCTGCACTACTTAGCAACCTTCTCTAAGACCTTGGGGACCCATTGTATCCACTAAAACACTTGAAAAAACCACTGTTACAACTCCATCATCATCACAAGTCAAGCTAGGTTGACTTGAATGCCATCCATCAGTTGCACTAACACTTAAGCCATAAAACAAATCCACAACTACTCCAACTTCTATGTGATCTTCAAATCATAAATGATAGGCCCTGCAATTAATAATACAAGCTAAAATCCATACACATGCACACTAGGTACCATAAAAATAATTTGACAGTCTTCATCACTGTCAACTAGGTGGAGAAACTCCACATTATGCCAAGGCATCAACATACAAGTCAAATACTTGTACCAACATCTACAACCACTAAGCTAACGTTTGGAACCAATGCATAAACCAAGTACCTATGCATCACATGGTATGAACAACTCATGCTATCAGGTTGACATCAATTCCAACAATCAACAATGCATCACAACATCAATGCCAACAATCTTCCCGTTTGGCATTGATGGAAACCCTAGCTGAACCATCCAAAAAACCTCTGAATAAATGAAAAATTGAATAACTCTTCACTTTATATCCCCCTTTGACATCAATGGAAAAGGGAAAAAGTAAAACCATCAACACTATATAGAGAAACCAAGGGCTACATTGTTGATTCAAGCAACAAACATTCTCACTCCTCTATGAGTGCATGATAAGAGGCAACAACAATAACTCACTTTCTCTTGAAGCAACAACAACAATCTCAACCCTCATCTAAAGAAGTAGTAACAAAAGAAGTAGTCTATCGACAAACTCAAAAAATAGCTCCATCTATATGAGCAACATTGTCAAGCCAGCTCAAACAAAAACACGAAACATATCCATCATTATAGTGTAGGCATCAACAATATCCTCCTAAATAACAACATAACCATCAACAACAACACATCATAGGTAGTAGCAACAAAAATAATGAACACTCCATCTACATCAACATCACTCTGTTGCACTGAAAATTGTCACCTTTACATTCTGTTGTCTGTGTGAGTTCATTACCACTCATACTTTCCTCCTCTGCAAGTCTAAAACATCAGTTCCGCATATCAAGCCTTGAAGATAAGAGAAAAGATCTCAAAAATTTGTGAAACTCTGGTTCTGCACTTTCTCTTTGTCTTACCTACGGTCTCGCACCTAATGATCATGTCTCCAGCACACCTAACCGCACTGTCTCTGTGTTAAAGGTGAAGACCCCTGTAAAAGTTAAAAAGGCGCAAGTATATTTTGAAAAAATCACTTTTAATTATTTCTAGAAGCTTTTGGAAGGAATCTTGAGGTGGAAAGTTTTCTCTTTTAACGTTCATGTATCTCATACCTTGAGGAGCTAACCCCTTCATGTGAGGAGCTTACCCCTTTGAAGGAGGATTCTATCCCTTCATAGGTGGAACTGTAACCTCCTCCTCTGCACTATAAAAAGAAGCATTAGGCTGGTTAACAGGGGGTTAGAAGCTTGATATTTTTGAGGGAAAATGTTATTGGAACATAGTCTTCTTTAGTTGAGTTTTTATGAGGAGAGATTACATACCTCTATGAATCTCATTTGGAAGAGTGCAAGACTTGTCAAAGTAAAGGAAATTCTTGTTACGTACCCTAGGAAGAACTTGTTCAACATCAAGGCTGAAAATGCTGTAAGGTTCTTCTACTATTCAAAGTTAATACAAATATATTTTTTTTTCTTAATAAGCTGTTAATTCATGGTTTATTTTATGGATTCCTTGATCACCATAATAGACATGATTTATAATATTTGCTATGCAGGTGCTATTTAATGTTTGCTTGTTTGTGATTGTAGGTCTTCAAAGGTAACTCTTTCGAATGATTGGAAGATGACTATTACAAACGAGCATTGGATCTAAGGTAGGATTTTAACACCTTTGTAGTATTTACTTATAAATTGCATATGTCTAGAGAAAGATAGATTTGTTTGTCTGTTTTTTGCTAGACTATCTTTTGATACTAGGGAGATTGGCCTTGTCTTTAAGATCGTTCTATCCAGCCAACAATTGGCGATTCCGCTGGGGAAAAATTTGATTTTTGGTTTTTCTTTGTTTTGACTCGAGAAAATTGTTTTTTTGGTTTTTGATTGATGTATATTGGCCTAGTTAGTTTTTAAAAAATCTTGAAGTATTTTTGTTTTTTTTGAAGTTTTTTGGGGACCGCACTTTGTCTTCACAGACAGAGCAGACATATCCACATTTTCCTTGAGTAAACAGTGCGGGACCGCACCTATTACTTTTGGAGCTTGCCGACCTTGTTCAAATTTTTGAAAAACCTAAGATATCTTCTTCCAGTTAAATTTAGGTTTGATTTAGGATTCTTACTGTCTACCTAGATCTGTATTTTTCCTGTCAAAAATCTCTTGTGAGTGAGTATCGATAGTACTTTTGTTTTGAATGATTTTCTAGAAGTTGTGCATGCTTGGAGTGGTTTTCACTTTGTATTTATAGTGACTCAAAAATCAGAAGCTTGGGAAACCTTAGATCACACTGGTGTCTTTTTGTCTTCTTGATAAGTCTGACTTGGTTGTGAAATCTATCCTTTGTGAGAAACACATTTAGTTTTCTCGTTGCAAATCTCTGAACAAACTTTGTTATAAATTCTGAATTTCATTTTTACAAAAGAAAACATATCTGGATGTTTTTTGATTGGTTTGTTATTCTGTGCAAAACTTTACTGAATAACTAAGTAAAATGTCCTCAAAAAAGAATTGAAGCTTTTATTCAATTAGATTTTTAAGGTTTTTAAATCTCAAAATTAGTGTTTTGTAGTTTTGAGTTTTGAAAAGGAAAGGGATTTATTGTGAGAATTAATTATTTGTCTCGTTTTGAGTTCTTATTAAAAAAAAAAAAGTTTTTCTTTCCATTTCCATGTTGAAAGAAAGAATTGTTTCTTAAAGAATTTCATTCTCGAACTCTTTCTTTTAACTAGAATTTCATTGAAAGAAAGATGAATTGCTTATTATTTTAGGTTCATTTTTTAGTGTGTTTGGAGTCAAGTCTTCACACCATCAAAAGTTTCATTTCCATACCTATTGACTTAAAGAACAACCCATAAAAGCAACGCTTAATTAAAATTGATCTAGCAATCTTTTCTATTTCTAGGGCTCTTATCACCAATATAGCTTAGGCTAGTATCTTGGAGTAGGGAGTAATTAACTCTCCAAGGTAGTTAAAACAAACAAGTAGATACATCTTGTGGTAGGAAATAAATCCAATTTTAATTGATACATTCTGGGAAGCTTCTCTTAAAGGAGTTAATCACGAGATCATGTCCGAACCTTTGAGACAATAAATTTTGTTTCATTGGGAAAGATAGAAGATCTGCGCGTATTATAAACAATAAACCTCGGATTAACCATTGTCGAGGAGCCTGGGGTCACTTGTTGGTAAAACTCGGATTGACCATGTCGAGGAGCCTTCAAGGGGATTGAGCTTTGTTACTCTGCCCTTGCGCGTGGAATCGGATCGTAGACTATTCTCTTAGTTGTATTTTTTTGCTGTTGGTAACCTTAGTGTCCATAAACTTAAGATTATTTCCTAAGGTGATGGTGAAGGAAAGATCTCACTGTACCTGGAGCAGACATTGATTAGACTCACTTGGACTCTTTGGGGGGTTCTCTTCACTCGAGATGGTTTTGTGAAGAAACTTGTGCCAGTTTGTTTCATTAAACAGGTTGTCAGGGTAACTGTTCCAACCGCCCTTTCTGTATTAAACTTCTATTAAGTTGGATTTCATCACCAAATAGTGTTTTTAGTATGGGAAGTTACTGTTTGTGCGTGGTTTGAGCTCTTAGATTTTTTTTAGGCATGTGATTCAGTTGTTTGTTTCTTTAGAGACTTTAGGTGTTTTTATTGAAATTTTCTTTGTTTGCGTGTGATTAATTAATATTTAATTGTGGCAGAATTATCAAGACAATCTCATAGACTTTAGGGGAAACCTCCTGAGTATACACCAAGCCAACTTGAAGGGATGCGAGCTCTCCTATCACCTAGTGACAGTAGAGTTGGATCACCAGAAGCCGAAGAGTCATCTCTAATTGTTCATCCTAATGATCAAATATAAACAACAGAGTATATTGAAGAGCCAATTTCATTTTCCAAAGTTACTGGTAGTATTTCTCTTTCCAGTGAATTAGCTGAAGAACCTGAAATTTCTAAGCCTGACACTGAACCTGCTATTTTGGAACCATTTTTAGAATTTGTTACTCCAACTTCTAGTGATCCTGGTTCACCTAGGGTAGGAAATATCGTTACTCAGAATCTTCCTTCTGGCCTCATTTCTATTGAAGAACTTGTCAGTCTAGACGAAGACATAACTCTTCCAGAAAAACAACAGACTTTAAATCTTAGGGAGCGTGAATCAATATTCTACAGTCCTTTTAGAAGTGACGCTTGGCATTTGTCATTAAATTTTTTTTTATAAAACTCGGGTCTTAGTTTTTCACCATCTCGAATTCCTTTTCATCCTACACCAAGCGGTTATTATCCTTCATCGATCATGTCAAGATGGTCATCTATGTTTTCCCAATCACCGGAAACATTTTTATACGGTAGTCCTTCTGTTCCTTCGGGGTACCAGTCACTCTCTGGTACTTTTTCAGGAGCAACTTCTCGACCGACTGAACATCAGTTATCATCTGGCAGTAATGGAACTCAAATGTTGAACACAGAGAAAATCCATATGATGTCTGGTAGTATTCCAAATCCTCAACCTCAAGGTAGTCAGTTACCACCTAGGGGGCAACCTCAAGGTAGTCAGTTACCGCCTAGGGGGCAACCTCAAGGTAGTCAGTTACCGCCTGGGGGGAAACCTCAAAGTAGTCAGTTACCACCTAGGGGGCAACCTCAAGGTAGTTAATCACCGCCTGGGGGGAAACCCCAAGGTAGTCAGTTTCCATCTGGAGGGCTACCTCAAGATTTTCAACCTTCAGGACAGTACATACCCCAAGGTCAACCCCAGACTCAGTATATTCCTTAGGATGCTTATCAACCCCAGATTCAGTACGTGCCTCAAGGTTATCAACCTCAAGGTTAGTACCCAACTCAAGGTTTCCAACCACATTTTGGTCAATCATTTTTCTAAGAAGCTCGAAATGTACTGCTTAATTATCAGCCCTACGTTCAACCAGGTTATGGTCCTCCATATGCACAACCTTTTATGGGCCCATACCCCGAAATGAACATGGTGTGGAATCCGACTCAAACTCAATAGACTATGCAACCTAATGTGCGGTTATCTAATCAATGTAGACAACCTTTTGTTTCTAGTCCAACCCAGCAACCTGTCCAACCTACTGTTCAAACCCCTGCACCTGGTTTAGTTCAGTAGCCTGGGCCTAGTACACCTCAGACTCTGCCTCAAACTGTTGCAACTACTGCAACTTCTGTTCAACCTACCACACCTGTTTTTGGAGTATCTGTAGCTCCGGTTTCTGCAAACTCCTCAAGTCTCTGTGCCACAGTCAGGACCTACAGTTCAGACTTCGGTCCAGAAGCCTATATGATAAGCTGGTACAAGTACAATTGCCATAAGTCAACCACAATTTACCTATCAACCATACCAGGGACAGTATCAATTCGGTCCTAATGTACAAAACCTGGTTTATTAGTATCAACCGTATCTTGGCTATACTTATCAAGAGCCTCAACAACCCCAGTTTGATCTGGTTAATCCTGGTTTCCCAGGAGGTTATAACATTCCTAATGAAAATCCAATTACAGGTTTTCTTAGATATCCTCCTCCTGGAGCTGGTCTCATTACTCAAGGTTTTCGCGACCCTAACCATCAGTTACCATTTATTGCAACTTTGGATTTACCTGATTTGTTGCGCCTTACGAATGATCCAATTTACTATCTTTCGTATTCGGTGCCAATGCCTAGTAAGTTGGCCAGTGATATCCCAAAATTTAAGGGTAAGTCAGGAGAGGATCCGTCAAATCACGTTATGACTTATCACCTCTGGTGTGCATCTAATTCAATCATTGATGATTCAATTTGATTGCATCTTTTTCAACGAACTCTTATTGGTCTTGCCGCCAAATGGTACATTGAGTTACCACAAGGCTCTTTTTATAATTTCAATTAGTTAGCCACTGCTTTCTTAACTCATTTTCAGTTTCCTTTCAGATACGACAATGGCACATAATTGTTAACTTCACTGAAACAATCCACGTCCACATATATTTCTGATCATATTCATGAATGGCGACATAGAAGCCGTTTAGTGAAAGTTTTCATTTCGGATCAAATTTTAGATGAATGGTTCATTCAATTGTTGTTACCCAAAATCACTGAAGATGTTGCTAAGGGAGGAGTTGTTACTAAAGAGCAAGTCATTACTCAGACTCAGTACCTTGATCTCGTCTATACGTAGTTAGGTACTTTACATGAAAAAATCCCTAATCTTCTAAAACACGGTCAAATAACTGCAGCTCCTTCAGGGTCCCATGCCACTGATGGTATGATTGGTTTAGTTAGTACTAAAAATAAGAAGAAATCTTCAAAGAATTCTTCTCCTATAATAACTTTACGTGATTCCCCGAAAGGAGATTCTTCTGCTGAATTTTTTGTCGACGTCCATGCCGTAGAATCATCTATGACCCAATTTGGTAGTAAAGAGAAGGGGAAGAAGAAAAGAAAACAAAATTCAAAATATAAAATGGATAAAAATGAATCTACTGACGAAAAACAAAAACCTCGCTATCCTTGTTTCATTTGCGACGAGGATCATTTTACAAAAGAATTCCCACGTCGAGCAGAGGTTTCAAAATTTGCTAAGGTTCTCAAACACCTGCTGTCTTGAAGGATCCTTTTCCTACTCAAGATAGTAAGATGGTTGCTTCTTCCTCGAATGCCTGAGAAGAACCCATTATGATGATGTCTCATGTCAGGATTGCGACGTGATCACAAGATTATGGTAGTAAAAATCCTGTTGGTGGTAAAGAAGCATAATATTCTAATTCAAACACTTGAACTACACCTCCTCCTAGTTCTGATCCACTACAGATCGAGAAACCCAACTCTGACTTAGTAATCAAACCGCCTGCTAAAGGTATACTTCGTAAATCAGCTTTCAATCCACATGCGAGAGCTGCTCAGAATTATAACATTGTTGAAGACTTAGCTATTTCCCCTTCAACAATGTCATCTTTGGAAGTGCTGCAATCGTGCCCAACACAACATAAATTACTATTATCTGCTATAGGAGCTGTCGATATTTAGGATTCAAACCTAATAATCTTCGATTTAGAGAATAATACACCTTGCCTACCTCATCAAATGGCTTTCCAGATTCCAGTTTTAGTCAAAAACAGACCTTGCTTTTGGACTATGATTGATGAAGGGGCTTCTACATGTATTATGTTGATCCAGTGTTAGAAATTGTTTGGTTCTCCCACACTCGATCAGTCTCCAACAATTCTAAAGGATTTTGATGGCTGAGGGTTCCATCCTTTTGGTATTTTGCAGGATTTACCTATAGGGGTCGAAGGCAAAACCGTAGATCTAGATGTGGAAGTGGTTGATGCCCCTCTAGATTACAACCTTCTCCTGGGTTGCAGTTGCTCTTATGCTATGACTGCTATTATTTCATTGGTCTTTCGGCTTATCAAGTGTCCTCATAACGGAAAGATGATTACGATAGACCAACTAACTTATTTCTCATCCAACCCAGCCTCTATAGATAGTATTCAACATGTTGGTAAAACAACTATCCCTTACAAGGATGTTGGCGTAGGTTTGATTTAAGATTCTGGTTTACTAGGAACTTTTTCCTTCCCTCATCCTAACTATCACCTTCTATTGCAAATATTCATATGATTTCATCCAATACTGTTACTTTTGATGATCCTTGGATCGTACCTTTCGATTTTGAGGTGGATTCATTTGATGGCGTGATGCCTTTGAGTCCCTTTGAAATTGCATATCAAGCTGTATAGTCATTTTCTAATTCCCGATCAACATCAAGGATAGTTTCTTCCTGCATCCAATTATCTCGAGGATAGTTTAATCTTGTCTCAACCTCATTAAAAAATGAAACAACGAGTTGTGAGCATAGTTCCTTGTCTTGAGTCAAGCTCGTTAAAAAAATGAAACAAGGGTTTTGAGGAAAGTTCTTGATCTTGAGTCAACCTCGTTAAAAAATGAAACAAGGGTTATGAGGATAGTTCTTTTATTGTGTCAACCTCATTAAAAATGAAACAAATCCCTTTCCAAATAGAGTCTTTGATTAAGATCTCGTAAAATCCAAGTCGAGTCTTTCCAAGATCTCGAAAGTGAACCTTCATCCCATCCACCTCGTTGAATGCAATGAAGCTTGGGGGCATGTACCTCGATTTGAGTCATTATGCCAGGGGTATGTGAACTTATAACAAGCATAGTTTTTCATTTCAAGCTTATGTAAACATGAAACCGAATCCAAACATAGTTCTCCATGGTTCAAGCTTGTGTAAAAATGAACCCATACTCGTTTTACATCTCGTGATTGCCATTTTTATGTGCTAAATTATGCTAGATGAGCCTTGGTTGTTTCATTCCATTGCCACCATCTCTTTGGCTGATCATATGCTTTCACTTGGTTGTTTTTCCTTTCCTGAGGGACTGCAACGATGAGTGGTTTTATTAGCCAGCTTCTTAACCATTACATGTTTTGAGCAGTTCCACCATTGCCAGAACTAGTTGCTACCCTTTATACCACTCGTTCCTCTAGGATGAGTCTTCTTTAAGCTCTTTTCTAACTCATAAAACATGAAAAGATTGCTGAGTTTTTCCATTTTTAACTCGTTAAATAGAATTAAAAAGGTGGTGCAATTTCAGCTCTTTTCTGACCATATAAACATGAAAAGATCGCCGGACATTTCTCGTTACATGTTCGATACTGGTTACCAAACGACGTGTCTTTAATCACTTTTATAATTTTTAAGATCGAGGCAATTAATTATGAAAAGTACTCCTTGATCGTAATGGTCAAGCGGTCCTCTCGAGTATTATTTTATACTTTTTTGGGCTCGAGGGACACAAATTTACGAAAAAGCAAAACATTGGAGTCCTCTTTAAGCCCTTTTAAGACTCTCGAAAATTGAAAAGATTGCCGAGCACTTGATTGTTCGAACTCATTAAAATAAATGAATAATCATCCCTTCAGTATAAGTTTATCCCTTTTATGGACTGAAATGGACTATTTACAAAAAAGGTATATGTTCACTAATTAGGGTCAATAGGGTCCTCTTTAAACTCTTTTCAGACTCATTAAACATGAAAATATTGTCGAGTGCTTGTCCTTTCTAGCTCGTTAAAGTATTGGAAATGTCATCCCTCCTGTATTATTTTATCCTTTTTTGGACCTGAGGGATTATTTTATGAAAAATTACCCCCATGGAGTTTTCTTAAGTTTTTATTCTGACTCCCTAAAATTGAAAAACACCGAGTTTTTCCTATACTGGACTCGTTAAAATTTAACAGTAATGGACCTATTCAATTTTAAATAGGAACGAACAACTCCTTCTTAGGGTTCGAATTTCAAACTAAGTTGGACTCATCCAAACGATGAGATTATAAACAAGCAAATGTTATCCTCCTCAAGCTTGTCAAAAATAAAGAGGTACGTGTCATAAATGGTGGGGGAAATGAGAGAAAAATGAACCTGTTTGTTACACTTTGTTTTTCAGAAAATCCGTTAACCACTCTTGAACATGACACTTTTTGTTCACCTGGGTTGGGAAATCCTTTGCCTAGCAGTTAATTAAACCACATTGAAAGTCTTCAGCTAGTTTCTGGGTATTAGCTTTGGGTCAATTATCACCAAGCCATTTGCAGTGTCGTTATGTGTTTAAGAGAATAGTTTAAACAAACCATTCATCTGTAAGATATCTTTCATCCATTTTGACCATCCCTAAGTTAGTCCTTGCCAATATATTTCTTCAAAACATGATCTATGATTTCGTGTTGTGGGCTTGCCTATGATGGATCGCTTTCTATTGTCTTCAGCTCATTTTCTAGGAACTTAATCTAGAAATTGTCAGTACCTTGAAATCTGCATGCCCTAATGGCAGGTTTCTCACCTTCGACAATAGGTTGCATCATTGACCTTTGATCGAATGATTCCATGACATGTTCAACTTCAGCTCATTTATTCACATTTCATGGATTGTACTGAGTAATTTGAGAACCATTGACATTACTGCTGGTTTCTCTCACACTTGTTAATAGTCCACATCATTGGTTGGTAATCAAGTGGTTTCTACCATGTTCGACTTCGACACATTCATTCACATGGATAGATCGTACTAGTTCTGGAAGCAGAAATCAAGACCCTAGATCTAGTTTTTGTTAGCATTATGATACATATGTTGTACTTGATGGCAACCCACTCATCTCAGATGATAAATTATAGTGCAACAAAGTTATTTTCTGGTTCACACACTTTCACACAGAGAAAAGCTCACGCATTTTCATGCAGAGAAAAGTTCCTTTCATGTAGAGAAAAGTTCACGCACTTTCACGCAGAGAATAAATTATAGTGCAGCAAAGTTATTTTCTGGTTCACGCACTTTCACGCAGAGAAACGTTCACGCACTTTCATGCAGAGAAAAGTTCCTTTCATGCAAAGAAACGTTCATGCACTTTCATGAAGAGAAAAGTTCCTTTCATGCAGAGAAAATTTCACGCAGTTTCGTGCAGAGAAAAGTTCACACACTTTCATGCAAAGAAAAGCGCATGCACATGGGAAATCTTATGGTTGGTTCATGGTATTAGTTCTACAATTTTTGATCGTATGGTTTTGGTCCGTGGTATTTAGTCCTTGGTATTTGAACCTATGGTTTTGGGCCATGGTATCTCGTCATAAGTGTTGATCCCAAGTATTGGGTCCATGGTATTGAAATGTTATGGTTTTTGGTTCGTGGTATTGTGAAAGGCGTAAGGCTATAAAAGAGGAAGGAGATAATTTGGCAAGGCATCTTCTGAATTATTGAATATCTGATAAAGTGCTAGATCTGGAATACTGTGATTGGGTTATGGTGCAGATATGGATCTGAATGAAGAAGGAACCTGAGTGCAAGGAGAAGGATAAGTTCTATTGATGGGTCAAAATCTTAAGGCTGGAATAGT
>APFE031189817.1:7378-17896 GCA_000404065.3 Pinus taeda
TCATGGGAAGTACCTCTCATTTGATCAATGAGCAGGGATAGGGACCATAGTAGTATCGATGGATGCATCGTTGTATCTACTGTACTCCCTATGCTAGGATGACCTTCATTGATCTGGGATCAATGACACTGGTTTGGGACCAGTGAGAGTGGTACCCACTATGACATTGACTTTGGGTCAGTAGAGGACTGGTCTGGGACCAGTGGTACCCACTCTGAGACTGACTTTGGGTCAGTGGAGGATGGTATGAGACATTCTCGATTTATTCTTCTTCTTCATGGTTCAGCAGAGCAGAGCTTGCAGAGCTGAGCTGAGTTGAATAGAGCTAGCAAAGCTGAGCAGAGATGAGAAGAGCTAGCAGAGCTAGAAGAGCTAAGAAAAGATGAGCAGATCTAAGCAGAGCAGAGTAGTGTAGGGCACTGATTGCAGAGATAGTACATTCGGACATATGGATCAGTGGATGGAGTTCTCCCTAGTTGAGAGGGAGTGTTAAAATTTCCAACTAGGGCCAAAACTCCATGTGGGTCATATTATTTATGGCAGCTAATATTTTTATTGGATCCGTCTCATTGAGAGGTGTAGGATTTATCTAAAGATCATCCAATTCCGATAAGTATTTATGAAGATATGAATTTCTTTAGATTATGGACAAATTGTTAAGTCGACCAACAACTTATGTAGGCTCAAAAGCCCAACTGACATGTCTATTTAACCTCTAAGTTTTTAGTATAAATAGAAGAGGACTTGAAGTCATTTGGCACACTAACTCTTCATGTGATCTCCTCTTCTCCATATCTTTGGGTTTTTGGTGAAGGAGAGACACATAGAGGATACGTTGGCCTATGTACGAATGATGCCCTAGATCTAAACGCAGAAGCCCTAGAAACTGTCATGGAGAAGTCTATACACAACAAGAAGAAGGCTCATCATTTCATCTACAATTGATGCAAAGGAGACTGTGCTTGGGGGCAAAGAAAAGGAGACAAAGGTAGTCGTAGAGAAGTCTTTCCATAACCGCAGGAAGGGTCTATCCATAGCCGCAGAGAAGTCTGTCCATAACTGCAAGAAGGGTCTATCCATAGCCGTAGAAGTCTGTCCATAACCATAGGAAGGATTGTCTCACATGCAAGGTTAGGGCATCACTTTGACTGTCCTCATTATCAAAGAAAATGCCTGGTCTTGAGTCTAGTTAAAAGGCAGATTCATACGAAGAAGGTTGACCATTGAAATGAGGGTTTAGGAGGGCTAGAAGAGCCTTAAACCCCTCTCATGTATGAAGGTGTAGATCTAGAATAGGGCTGAATTACAGTCCTAAGATCTCTTGATGATAAAGGTTGATTCTAGGCCTAAAGAACTTAGTCATTGGATAGCTCCCAGCACGCAAGGAAGAGGAAGACCTTGAAGAGCAAAATGGTCATTCACACATGGAAGAAAAATATCATCTTTAGGTTTACAACTAAGAATTCTGAGCAGTCCATTCCAGGAAGCAGATCTCATTGTCTCAATATGGTGTTGAGAAAATACACTAGGCAAGTGGATAATCTTGAGCAAGGGAAGCTTGAAGGACTACGAAGAAGGTCAGAAAGGACAACGTATAAACTCGGATTGTTGTAGGTGACAACATGACCTTCGTGTTTAATTTAGGTCTACTGGAAGGTGGAACTATAGCCTAGCTGCTTTGCTAGGTTGCAAGCCATAGCAAGCAATTAAGGTTGATATACTTATTGCTGCATGATGTAACAACACGTGATAGGCACAACTGATGATGAAATGTAGCATAGCAGGCATTGAGGGCAGATCAACAATGAGTACAACATTGGGTGCAGATCCACGCTAAGAACAACTCAATGATTGGAGTAGATCAGTGACAGGGATAGCAACATGAAGTGCATATCATGGTCATGATTAGTGCAACAAGGTGTAGTATGTATAGGTGCAGCAACACTATGATAGGTGAAGGAGTCACCTTGGAGAATCAGTTGAAGCAACATGTCTTCAACTGATCTCATATAGATATAGAAAGTCAAAAGTGTTGACTTCTTTTGTAAATGTACTATATCTCTCTCTCTTTCTTTGCTGAACTATTGAAGAACATAAAAGAAGAATTGATCAAGGGTTTCCCCACATTAGGGTTTGTCCTTAGCTAGCGCCACATCTTGTGTCCTCTTGTCTTGGCTTGTCTTCTGCGATTTATGTTTATGTTCTATCTACAATTTACTTTAATGCTGATGTGATTGCTAATCTGGAAAAGATATGGAGCTAACTATGAAAATTGAAATAAATTGCTCTATCATATAACATACCTAAAATTAACACCTAAACATCCAAAAACATAACCCTAGAAGATGAAACACCAAACTATGGGCCCCGTTTGGGTAAGTTGGTACATCAACTTCCCAGGGTCGTAACTTTGGCATACGATCTCCATTTGACGCGCACGATATCTCGTTAGAAATATCTATCCGAGAACTACAACTTTGGGAAGAGAAACATGGTCCACAAACCCATGTTTCTCCCAGTTTTCCCAAAAAACTTCGTTTAGGGCCTCAAAATGGCTCTAGAAGTTCAGGACCTGAAGAACTGCTAAAAATAGTAAATTGTGCTACAATTAAGGAAACTGAAAAGATGAAAGAAATAATGATGGGGGTCCAAGTGGACTTGGCGGGTGGCCACCAATATCCACCTCGATCAGAAAAAATCTTATTAAAATGTCCATGCTTATTATATAAGTTTAATATAGATCTATTTGAGGATTTGATGAAAGGCCACACATTTTATGTTAAGCGTTTCATGGTTTTGAGGGATGAACTCATTGTTAAACCTGATTACAAACTTCACCATTAGATGCATGCTCTTTGGATCCCTTTGGGTCAATTAAGAGTTGGCTCTCATGAAATATAGATTGAGATTAACCACATATTTTATTGATCACATAGGATTTTCCAAGTGTGTTATTTTTGAGAGGTTGAGATTGAGAAGCACTTCATCTTTTGTGGCCTAGTTTACTATAAGATCTAAGGATGGTTTAATTTTCCTTTTAGAGAGAAACAAAATCCTAGCAATTTCTTTAGGTACATTGATTAAATATGTCTAGCCTTATTCATGTAGGAGGCCATCCATCTCTACTCTTCTCTCCTCCAACCACATCCACGCCCTAGAACAAATCCCAGCTAGTGGATCACTTCCTTTTTAATGGTGCTCCTAAATAGGGGTATAAAGAAGCATATGGATAGTGATTACTCCAGATCAGGGGGGATATGGGGCACCATGTATACTTGCATGAGACCCTAGTGACATTTCTAGACCAAGCTTCATATTAGTAGGACAATCAATAGCTAAATTAACACTTTTAGACTACAATGGTGTGTTATTCCACTAAGGAAGTAGCACAATACTAATTCTAACTCCTATTTTGATTCTTCTTCCATACATACATCTATTATAAGTTTTATCCATTTGGTCTCAAATATTAGGAGAGATAGTTTGAATGGATCAGGGTAGCCTCATATCACTAGCACCAAAGGCTGTAGATCCACATACTTTGTACATCTCTCCATATTTGTAGATGCAAAGTTCATATGCATAAGATGTGGTTGTGCCAGTTCAAAATTTTGAGATCCCAAAATAAGTTCTCCATGCAGAGAGACAATGTTTTAAATAGTACTGCATAATTGAATCAAAATTAAACATACTCTACGTAGAGAGTATTCCTAAAAACATGTACTGTTATGTATATACATAGTTCAAAATGGAAAAAATAAGATAGACATGATTTTCATAAGTTCAGGCTCCTATTGAGCCTGTTTTGCATGGTCCATATATGGCCGGAGGTAGTACTGGAAATGTTCTTCTCCCCGCTGCTCCTGTATCAACCAGATGTTGTGTGGCCTGATCGCTGCCATTTTGGAAAGTTGGTTAGCGATGGTGTTTTGTTCCCTGTAGATGTGATGACAAACAAACTGTCAAAATGTGTGATGCATCTATGAATGTCAGCCAATATATGTCCCAATGTGAATGTGTGACAGGTTGTGGTTTTGTTTATCCAGTCACAAACAATTTTGGAATCACCGAAGATTTGCAGATTATGACAATATTTTCCTATAGCAAATTTGATGAGGTAGTATGCCGTGGAGAGTTCAAAAAAGTTATTGGTGCCATTCCCAAGTCCCATTTGTATATGATAATAATGGTTTTCCGAATTGTGTAATATAGCCCTGCCACCACATCTTGTATCTTGTGTGGAGCCATCAAAATATGCCTAGGGCTTTGATTGATCTATGGATTCAGGAATGATATTCCTAGGAGGTGTGGCGGCCAAGTCCTCAGGAAGAGAGTTGTAGTCAGCTATAATTCTGGCTGAGATGGAAGTCCAATGAGGGGCGTTGTCACAGAAGATGTAGCGCTTCCTGGCTATCCATATTTCCTAACAGATGAGAAGGGGGAGCTTTCTGGGCTTGGGTGATGTAGTAGATGTCCACCAATTTGTCCAAGCTTCCTTGGTAGTCTGTCCCCCCCAGATAATAGGCAGGTGAAGGTGGGTAAGGATGGAGGTCCATAGGTCGATAGTGACTGAATAGGACATAAATAAATGATCTAGGTATTTGAAATTGTTCTTGCAGAAGCAGCACTAATATGGGCCATATTACCCTCTTTTAATCAAGTTTTCACCAGTTGACACCTTGTTTTTTAGAATAGACCACAGGAGTAGTCTAGTATGGGGAGGTGCTTTCAGTTTCCACATGTCTTTCCACCATGATTCAATGAGCTGAGGCTTGTGGTTATTTGCCAATAGTAGGTACCCCTCTTTTGGGGAGTACTGACCATTCTTAGAAATGGCCCATATGATCTCATCCTCCCCTTCTCTAAGCCTGATGTGGGATTCTTGTAGGGCAGAAGTGTAGGCGTGCCATGCTTGATGCCATTGATGGGGCAGGAACAAGCTGCAGGCTGTCTTCCATGCTTGATGGAGGAAGGACGATTTCTCCGGTCCGTTGCATAATTTATATGCGTGATTCCTTTTTCAATGAGGATTTTTAGTAATTCCAAGGGGAGCTGATGTGCATTTCCGCATCCTATCCATGAGTCTAGGCCAATTTGGACAGAAGCCCCATCATATATTCTCTAAGTTAGAGCATCCCGTATAAGGGGTAGTGCATTCAAAACTGCTTTCCAGATATTAGAGATCCCTGATTTGTTCTAGCTAGGCTGTCTCAGCCACTCCAAAGTCCTGAGTGGGGCGATATATTTTTCAGCAACAATTTTGGTCGAGATACTGGTGGAGGTAAGTAGATGCCACCTTAGCTTGGTCGCCAGTGCACTGGAAAAGTCCTCCAATTTTTTTATGCCCCATACTCCCCATTTCTTGGGTATAGATAGGAGGTCCCATCTAGCCCAAGCAAATATTCTCCCAGGTTGATTGCCTTTCCAAAGGAATCTGCTACAGAGGTTCTGTATTCGATTGAGGATGCCTCTAGGTATCCATGTAAGAGACATCCAGTAGACTGGGGTGGCCTCAAGAACTGCTTTGATGAACACCAGCCGACTGACTCTGGAGAGATATTTGTGGTACTAGATATGGAGTCTTTTCTCCAGCTTGGTGATTAACCATATCTAGTCTGCAATCTTGTATCCACTTGGTTTCAGTCTGAATCCCAAATATCTAAGGCCCCCGTCTATCTGACTTAGAGTGAAAGGAAACCTTTGTAACGCAAAGTTTATTTCATGGGGGGGGGGGGGGGGGGGGAATCCAAAGACTGTTATAGTGGATTTAGAGTTGTTGATGGCCATGCCGGTAGCTGATTTGAAGAGGTTGAAGGTGTTCTGGATGGCAGTGAGGTCACCTATTCCCCCGTTTAGAAACATAAAAACATCATCCATAGAGAGAAGGTGAGTTATAGTACAATCCTTTGTTAATCTGATACCAGAGAGTCTACCTCTGTGATGCATGTCCTTGATAAATCTGCTAAGGCCTTCCATGACAAGGAGAAAGAGTAGAGGAGGGGGCATCCTTGTCTGACGCCCCTTTCAGAACCAAAGAAGGGTGAGGCTGCCCCATTGACCAGTACACTGAAGGATACATTGGTGATGCAACACATGATCCATTTGATAAATCCAACAGAAAATCCTAGATGGGTAAGGAGCATTATGAGGTATAACCAGCTTACCCTGTCGAAAGCTTTGGAGAGATCAACTATGAGGATCATGCCTCTGATATTTTTGGATTGTATTGAGTGCATCACCTCCTGAGCTGATCCAATAGCTTCGTGAATCTGTCTATCTTTTAGGAAAGCAAATTGTTTAGGGGAGATGTGGGCAGAAAGGATGGGGCAGATTCTATTGGCTATGATTTTGGAAATGATTTTATAAATACAGCTACAAAGGGAGATGGGACGGAAGTCATTATAGGATGAGGGGTTGTCAGACTTGGGAATGAGTGCTACAAAGGTGGTGTTGATGGCCCCGTGCATGCATTCGGATTTCCTGCATTCCTCTATGACCTTGAGTAGGTCATTCCCTAGAACCTCAAAGAAATCTAGGTAGAATTCCACTGACCATCCATTTGGACCCGGTCTTTTATCCCTTTTGAACCATTTTAGTGTGGCCTTAAGCTCCCCCACGGTAAATTCCCTATTAAGATGCTCGGCTTCCTCCATATCCATGAAACAAGGGAATAATTGCGCTATTCTGATGACCTCAACAAGGGTAGCATTAGGAGGGTTCTGGTAGACCTGCTTAAAGTGTGAGGTGGCCAATGAGGCTAGATGGGGGAAAGTGTCAACCACTGCTCCTTGATCATTTGTTAGATTCCAGATGGTATTATAGGCCCTTCTTCTGTTTGAAAATTTATGGTAAAACTTTGTATTATCGTCCCCTTCTCTCAGCCAAATAGCTCGACTTCTCAATCACCATGTTTCCTCTTTATCCTTGAGAATTTTCCTTCTTAGAGTTGTTAGTTCCACAAGCTTGCCCCTGAGCTCGGGCAAAGGGAAGGTGCCTCTACTATTTTCCTCAAGGTTGGCTATCTCCTTTTCAATTTCATTCACCTAATGTTCATCATCACATCTCTTATTGTGAGCCAAAATCTTTTGAAATCTTCTTTAGTTCCTTCAGATTGGCCATGAATCCCTCAGTGATGTGTCCGTTTTTGTCCGGTGGGTGGGTCTTCCAAAAGTTTGTCACAAGACTGGTGTAAGAGATGTCATTCAACCATGAGGAGTTGAATTTTAAGGGGGATTTAGGTTTGTTGATGATGCCACAGATTTCAAGATGAATAGGCAAATGATCTAAGAGTCCACTGGATCCCACCCATTGGCGATAAGTGTACCCTTTCTCCAAAAGTTGTTCCTTGATGAGGAATCGGTCTAGTCTCCTCGCAAGGCTGGCCTCCCCAATTCTTTTGTTGCTCCAATTTGGGGTTATTTTTGCCACACGGATATTGATGAGCTGCTCAAAATATCTGCCTAGGGGGTTGGCCTGTGCCTGAAGACCCTAGGATTCCGAGAAACCTAGGGAAAAATTTAGATCTCCCCCAATGATAAGATTGTCTGCCTGAAAAATGTTGGCTCCCAGCATCCTTTCCTAGAATATCTCTCTATGGTGGCAGGGTCCATAAATGTTCAACATTCTAATCTCCGCTCCCAGCTCTGACAAGTATATGTCATGGAATTTCTAGCCTCCTGATTGTCCATTAACATCTAAGCATGGAATTTCTAGCATGGGAGCATGGATTACATAAGAGGTGTTATGATAGCAGCTACACCCAAGGTTTCCTGAAGAAGAACTAAATCACCTGGGTCCTTTAGAAGGAGTCTTCTTAGTGCTAGTCTTTTGTCGGGACTAGCTATCCATCTGCAATTGAAGGAAATAGCCTTCATGGGGGGAACACCGGAGGAGGGCTCTAAGCTCTAAGGACCTTATCTAGAGAAAGTTGTTTCCCAGAAACCACCTCCAAAACTGACTTATGTTTTTCTTTGGACAGAGAGGACGGTCTACCTTTGGTGGGCTTTAGGGCAGAGGAGAAAGGATAAATGCAAAGGCCGATGGCATTTGGCATTGATGCTCAGGTGTGAGAGTGGAGATGGTAGTGATGAGCTTCATGGGTAGTCCCGGGGATGGGGATCTCATGTGTCGAGGGATTAGATGGAGGCTCGACAAGGGGAGGGAGATCCAACTGTGAATTGAGGGGGCTGATCTGGAAGTTTGAGCAATGGATAGAGCTAGGGTTTGGCCTAGGATGCAGAGGACCATATGAAAGTGCAGATGAAAAATTAATGGATGTAGAGAGTAAGGAAGGACAAGACATACCTGAAGAAAGCTCTCCTCCAGTGGCCACCTTGGACCTGGTCAGTGGAGGTGAAGGTGGCCGAAGGGGTGCAGTCCCGCGCTTCTTCGATGACTCCGGGTTAGGCCTGGGTCCATCTGGCTCAGAGTTGATCATTTTGGCTTCATTTGATTGTTCCTTCCATGCTTGTGCTCCCTCAACATATGTGGGTTTCCCTTTGGACCCCGATTTTATTTTTGTGAGGAGAGGGCAGTCCTTGATCCGAATTGGATCCTCAAACACTCTTACAGTTTCCTGAACTCTGTAAAACTCATACCGAAGTTTCAAAATATTATGGATGTTGAAGCTTATCAAAAATTACCTCTAAACAATGGAAATTTGTGGTCAGCAAGGAACAACGAGGACCCTCGGTCAAAGCGCGCAGACCGTTGGCCCATGGGGACCATGCATTGGCACAAATTAACAAATGGGAGGTCAAATCCAAAAATAGAGGCAGTTTCTGATCCGCAATTAGCGCTAAAGCCCTAATCACGTATTGCAGGGTGTCCCCCTCAGTGAAGGAAAGCCCCAAGCGCTCGGTCACGAGGAAAAGCATAAAACAGTACGAAAATCACCGATTCCGTCAGAAGACGGGTCTCGTGCTAAAACCGACAAGATATCGGAAGGACCTCAAGCGGTAAGCGGGTTCGACTGAGTCTTGCCCGATGCCATACACTGGGTGACACGCATCTAGCAGATGAGAGAGAAAACTGCTCACATCGCCTGAGTAAAGGTCATGCTACTTACCCGCGTGATATGGATGGAGACCATAGGATCTGGAGGCCCTAGATCAATGGCGGAGAAGCAATCCGATGGGTGACTAGATTTGACAGGGAAATAGGTTGAGGCAGATAAGATTTGAGATTTGGCATGACTGATGAGTTGGCAGAGGAATCAGTTTCGCGGGCAATCTTGGAGCAACAGAAATAACGATCGTTCAAAGAGAACTGACACTCAGTTTGTGAGGAAACAGGTGGCCAACTCTCTGTGAAGCGTTACAATGATGATGACGCAGAGCAGGGGAATTCCAGCGGACAGAGGTAGGAGATCCAGAGAGCCGGGAAGTAGAAATGAACAGTTAGGGAGCGGATTGGCTTCAAGCCATGAACAAACAGAGAAAGCAGGGGAAGCAGGAAAAGAGAGCAAAGAGAGAGAGAGAAACAAAAATTGTAGAGAACAGAGAAGCCAAGCTGACCTGCAGAGCAAAGGCAGCATCGAGCAGACATAGACAGAGAGAGTCCGAGAGTATGTGAACTCCAGAGAAGGCTTGAGAGGTTCAAGCAACTCCTCTGTGTATACCTGTCAAGTGTTGAGTACCAAATTGGACTCATACCACTGAGACCAGTTGAGGTCGAGTTTCAGTAAGTGGAGTTTATGTACTCTAGAGACTTGGGGGATCCAAGTACAGTCCTACTGATCATTATCTATTAAGTGAGACTCAATTTGAGCTCACTGTTGTAAAACTTTGCTTTTTAAGACATAATAAAAAGGCCACCACTGAAGGTTGGACTAGGAGACGTAGCCCAGGAAGATTGGGTGAACTCCTTATTAAGCTTGTTGTGTTTTATGTGTTTGCTACTGCATTCTCTTATTGTTTCAGTGTCTATGTATTTTGCAATCTTATCGATCCGTTGCATAAAATAACATAGACAGCCCCTAGCACATAAGTCTGTAATACCTTCATTAATTAACTGAGATCATTCATGAGTGATTTCAGATCAAGTGGTGTTAGAGCTCCCAGGTTGTTTAAGGTTAGACAAGCTTGGGTTTGATTTTGTTGTTGAATGCTAACTAGATCAAAGCTTAAATTAGGAGAAGGAGAGTTGGTCGAAACTAACCCAGAAATTGGAAGAGTCTGTCCTAAGAAGAAAATTTCAAAACAGAGTCCCTTGGGACTGGACCCCCAATTCGTAGATAGTTTCCTGGCCATGAGGTCCATGGTAGAGGAAATGTATAGGGATTTTAAGAAAGGTAAATATGAAGATTCATCACACTCCAAAGAAAAAGGATAAGAAGAATCTCTCCTCCATGACCACTCAAAAGGCAAAGGGAAAGAAGAAAACTTTCTCACACCTCCTAATAACCCTAAACATAAAAAGAAGACATCTTTGATTAAATTAGATGTTAAATTTGATTTACCAATATATGATGGAGAGTTGAATGCAAAGAAGATGGATAATTGGATCAGACAAATTGAT
>APFE031189817.1:18285-28626 GCA_000404065.3 Pinus taeda
GCTGGCAAACTCTTCGCTAATTGAAAGGGCAAACTGTACAAGGTTACACCCAAGAATTTAGGAAAAGAGCTTTGATTCTAGGAATTTCTTTAGACTCACCTGAGACTTTGTTGAAGTACATAGGTGGTCTACATAGCTACATGAGGTGCACTGTCCTCATGTTTAATCCCACTAGTATAGATGAGGTATTTGTTCAAGCTACGCATCTAGAAGCTAGAGGAAAGAATGGGAACCTAGAAGTTGGAGGATCATCCAAGCCCATCGAAAGCAAGAATAAGGAGAAAATAAAACATAAATGGAAAGAGAGGAAGGCCAACATTGCACAGAAAAGCAAGCCTTCATGCACTCACTGTAAGAAGGATGGGCATGATGATGAGCACTGTTGGATTCTGCATCCGGAGTTGAGACCTAAGAAGTTCGAGGGCAAGAAAAAGAAGACTGTTGCAGCTATTCAAAAATATTTGGGGTCGGACTCAGGAGATGAAACAACCATGGCAACCACAGGTATAAAAGGTAAAAATTCTGAAGCATCTACTAGTAATTCTGCACAATCTATTAATGATGAAGAAAATGAGAGAAAAAAGACATGAGCTTTTCCATATTCGAGTTATTTCCAAGCATCAAAAGATTGATAGTTTGTTTGATAGTGGCTCACAAGTAAATTTAATTTCTGAAGTAATTGTAAAGAAGTTGGGATTACTAACTACACCTCACAAAAAACCATACCCATTAGGTTGGTTAAGTGATGAAGTACAACTACAAGTGACTAGACAATGTAAACTTAAGTTTTCTTTTGGGTCAGCATTTGTAGATGTGGTTGAGTTAGATATAGTTCCTTTGGATATATGTGGAATTGTTTTAGGAAGTCCCAACTTGTATGATAGAAAAGCTATTTTCTATAGAGCTGAGAACAAGTATCTCATAAACTCAGGGCAGATGAAACAAATTGTAAATTCATGCAATTTTTTTTTTACTGATGGTTGTAAAGGAAAAGAAACCTGATAAAACCAATGTATTTGAGGGCTATGATGCTAAAGAACAAGCTGATTTAAAAAAAATTGTTACAGAATATGATATCTTGTTTCAAGAACCTAAAGGTCTGCCACCCAAAAAGGAAATAGTACATGATATTAATTTGCAACAAGATGCTCCATTGCCTAACATCAAAATGTACAGGTTGTCCGCTTTAGAGAATGCAGAAATCAAGAAGTAGGTGTAGGAGTTTCTCGAGAAGGGGTTCATCAGACCTAGCACATCACCATGTGGGTCTCCAATCGTTTTGGTGAAAAAGAAAGATGGCTCGTGGAGAATGTGCATTGATTACCGAGCACTAAATGAGATAACAATAAAAAATCGTTATCCCCTTCCTCGCATAGATGATCTATTAGATCAGTTAAATGAAGCTGTTTATTTTTCCAAGTTAGACTTGGATAGTGGATATCATCACGTCAGAGTTGCAGAACAAGATGCATGGAAGACTGCTTTCAAAACAAAGAAGGGATTGTATGAGTGGCTGGTTATGCCTTTTGGCTTAACTAATGCTCCTGCTACTTTCATGAGAATAATGAATGATGTACTTAGAACTTTTCTTGATGATTTTGTTATTGTAATCTAGATGACATTCTTATTTTTAGCAAAACATGGGAAGAAAATTTAAAGCATGTTAAGAAGACACTAGATGTTTTGAAAAGAGAAAAACTTTATGTTAGACTCTCAAAATGTGAATTTGGAAAAACATCTTTGAATTATTTAGGACATATAGTAGGGGGTGGTGAATTGAAGATAGATCCCTCTAAGGTGGCAGTGATTGTAAACTGGCCTAAACCCAAATCTGCTACAGAAGTTAGAAGCTTCTTAGGAGCAGCACAATATTGGAGAAAGTTCATTTCTAACTCTTCCTTAATTGCAGCTCCCTTACATGCTTTAACAATATTGAACAAGGTGTTTCAGTGGGGAGGCAAACAGCAGAAAGCCTTCGACATCTTGAAAGAAAAGATTAGTACAACACCAGTACTAGCACTACCTGATATTCAAAGACCATTTGAGATCCAAACATATGCCAATGACTATGCCATGGGAGCAGTGTTGATACATCATGGTAAACCCATATGTTATCATTCTGAGACATTTAATTCTGCAGTAGTTAACTATCCCACATATGATAAAGAATTGTATGCATTAAAACAGAGTGTGAAAAAGTGGAATTAACTTAATGGCAAGAGCAAGCAGTTATTAACGTATTGAGTCATTCAACCACTCCAATATCTAACACTCACAACTAAAGTTTCAACAATCAAGACAGTATAAATGGATGGGTTTTCTACAACAATTTCACTTAGTCGTCAGATATAAAAAGGGCATACATAATAAAGTTGCAGATATGTTATCTAGACCAATTATAAATGCATCTACTATACTTAAGCATAACTCAATATTACATGATAGCCACATTGAACAATATTCTCAAGATATATATTTTAAAGATGTATATGCAACTTTAAGTCAAGGAAAATGAGTAGAAGAAGTGGATTATCACATTAAGGACCAACTCTTGAATCATTGTGGGAAGCTATGCATTCCAAAAACTGAAGGAGTGAAGATAATTCGAGAAGCACATATTAATTCTCTAATATCAGGTCACTTTGGGGTAAGTAAAATGGTTTCACAACTGCAAAGATTCTATTATTTGCCAAAATTGAGTGAGACAATTTCTAGATATGTAAGAGGGTGTACTATGTGTGCTAAAAGCAAGTGCAACAATAGAAAACTAGGCTACTACACTCCACTACCAGTTCCTTCTCATCCTTGGGAAAGTGTTTCCATGGAGTTTTTTGGAGGACTACCTAAATATAGGAAAGGTCATGACTATTTATTTGTTGTTGTGGATAGGTTTAGAAAAATGTGTATTTTGATACCTTGTAATAAACAAATTATAGCTAAAAAAACTGCAAAGTTGTTCTTTCATCATATATGGGTTGATTTTGGATTACCCATTGCCATTCTATTCGATCGAGACACCCAGTTTGTTAGGAAGTTTTGGTCGATTCTGTGGGAACTGATGGACACCAAACTCAAAAAAGGCGTAGCCTTTCATCCACAGATAGATGGCCAGACAAAAGAGTTCAATAGGATAGTGATCCAATTGCTCAGAGGCTATTGCAGCAAGCATCCCAAATTTTGCGATGAACATTTGTGTTATGTGCAGCATGCTTACAACTGAGCAAAACATTCTTCTACAAAAGATCTCCTTTTGAGACCTGATTTGGTTTCACTCCAAGATCTCCCTTGGATTTTATTTTTTGACAAGGCAACCAAGCTCATTGACCAAATCCAAGAGATTCACTAGGCAGTATAGGAACAGCTAGAAAGGAGCCAAGCCAAGTACAAGGCGAGGCATGACAAGCATCGAATGGAGCATAGTTTCCAAGTTGGTGATCAAGTCTAGTTGTATATCAGCAAAGATAGAATGTAAGGTGAAGGTAAAACGTTAAATGCAAGAAGGTATGGACCTTTCAGTATACTTGAGAAAATTGGTGAGAATGTTTTTTGCCTTGATTTACCTGCTTACATGCACATCCACTCAGTCATTATGCAGATAGCTTGAGACTATTTGAACCTTCATTAATTAAATATCGCGAAGACCAAACTCAATTGCCTCCTATTGATGATATGCTACCTGAATATCTCAATCACTTGCAGGAAGACACAATTCTAGATAGGAAGGTGAGGATGATGTGTAGGAGAGATGTTGAGTACCTCAGGATTGGACTTAAGGGTTCAAAGCCAAGCAATGCAAAGAGGATAGAGATTGGACAAGTGAGACAGCTATACCCTCACCTAGTCGATGTTTGAATACCAACTTTTGCTGGTCCAAAAGCTTTTTCAGTGGGAAGGCCATGATATGAATTGGATCCTTAAACATTCTCTATGTTTTTATTACTGTTTCAAATTATTTCAAGCTTCAATATCTTATGGATATCGAGCTTATTATAAATAACCTCTAAACAATGGCAATTTATGGTCAGCATGGAACAACGAGGACCCTCAGTCAAAGCCCGCAAACCGTTGGACCATGGTGACTGTGCATTGGCAAAAATTGACAAACGGGAGATCAAATCCAACAATAGAAACAGTTTCTGATATGCAATTAGCATTGAAGTGCATATCATAGGCCATCCCCCTCAATGAAGGAAAGCCCCCTCAGCGCTCGGTCACGAGGAAAAGCATAAAACCATATAGAAATCTCTGATTCTGTTAGAAGGCGAGTCTCACGCTAAAACCGTAGGATATCAGAAAGGCTTCAAGCAGTAAGCGGGCTCGACCGAGTCCCACCCAATGCCATACATTGGGTGACACGCATCCAGTAGATGAGAGAGAAATCGGTCACATCGTGTGAGAAAAGATCATGGTACTTACCCACTTGATATGGACGAAGACCGTAGGAGATAGAGGCTCTAGATCAATGAAGAAGAATTGATCCGATGGATGACTAGATTCGAAGGGGGAATAGGTTGAGCCATATAAGATTTGAGGTCCGGCATGACTGCCGAGCTGGTAGAGGTATCAGTTTCATAGGAAATCTTCGAGCAACGGAAATAATGATGTTCAAAGAGAACTGACACTCATTTTGTGAGGAAACAAGTGGCCACCTCACTATGAAGGGTTATACAGTGATGATGACACAGAGCAAGGGAATTCCAGCTAGCAACGACGGGAGATCCAGAGAGCTGGGAAGCGGAAACAAATAGTTGGGGAGCATATTGGCTTTAAGCCATGAATAGACAAAGAGTGAAGGTAGGCAGGGAAAGAGGAGCAGAAAGCCGAGAGGCAAGAAAGAAGTTAATTGGAGAGAATAGAGAAGCCGAGTTGACCTGGAGAGCAAAGGTAGCATTGAGTAGACATACACAGAGAAAGTCTAGGAGTCTGTGAACTCCAGAGAATGCTTGATATGCTCAAGCACCTCTTTTGTGTATACCTATCAGGTATTGAGTACCAAATTGGACTCATACCACTGAGACTAGTTAAGGTCAATATTCAGTAAGGGGAGTCTATGTACTTTAGGGACTTGGGGAATCCAAGTACAATTGCACTGATCATCATCTGTTAAGTGAGACTCATACTAAGTTCCTTATTGTAAAAACTCTACTTTAGGACACAATAGAAAGGCAACCACCAAAGGCTAGACCAGGAGACGTAGCCCAGGAGGATTGGGTGAACTTTTTATTGAATTTATTGTCTTTGCGTGTTTGCTGACTGTGCTCTCTTAGTCTTTCAGTGTCTATGTATTTCGCAATATTATCGATCCGTTGCATAAAATACCATAGGCACAACCCAACACTTGAGTCTGTAATACCTTCATTATTTTTATGAGGTCATCTACGGGTGATTTCAGATCAACAATTTTGAAAACTATTATAAAATTAAATTTGACTAAAACTAAACATTTAAATTCATCTAAAACAAAATAGCTATATTAACTAAAATAAAATCCTTAAAATGGATTTTATACATTATTCCACAACTCTACTTCTTAATTAAGGAGAACAAGTAAAACCTTTGCACAATATGTTTTCACCTCAAAATCTAAGAGAAACTAAAAATGTTTAAAAAAAAAATAGCTACAAACACATATATTCATCTTAAAAAAAAATTAGGGTTTATTTTGAACTAACAAACAACCCAATGTCGACAATCTCAAATCTAGGAAGGAAATCATGATGGAATTCTAATCGTCTCCAAATCTTGCAAAAGGAAATTATTGACCAAACATCACTTCAAAGTAGTTTCACATTATCAATAGCTCAACAACTTGCCACAATTTTTATATAATTGCAACACTGAATCTTGAGTTCTATGTCTTTAAAAGCTATATTGATAGAGGATAGTAGTAGCAAAAAAGTGTTGTCAAAAGGAGGCCAAAAACCACCAATAAAAAATTGCTATACTCAATTGATTTCAATATTTAATTATTTTACTTTAATTGAGCATTAATATGCTAGTAATCATCAAAAACATAATTTAAACAATACAAAATTACACATTTTTTTTCCCTTTAAAATAAGTTTATCCTAGAATAAAACTTGATACATCTAAGCTTATATTATATATATAATTAACATAGATTTATGTTGATTAAATAACTAAATCAAAATATTTGAATAACCTAATTTAACAATAACATCACATTACATTACAATATATCTTCTATACCTATCCACACACAAACATTAAATAGTATCTTTCTCTTTTATTGTATTAAAATTAAACTAAAACAACAACCATTCATACTTCCAAATAGATAATAACAAGAACAAGTAGCTACATGGAAAGTAATTACAACAAGAATTGGTCACCACATTCAAAGTGAAAAGAGTATAGTGTGTAACAAGTTTCTATCAAGGTACTAAAAATGTTACAGTCCTTATCACTCTCACAATTCATCGCCTATGTAAAAGTTAACTATAATTTTTTCATTTACGAACCAAAAATAACAAATTGAAAGATGAGCAAGTGTGTGATAGAAGTTACCGTCATACTGACTTTAAATTGGAAAAACTGATACATGAAAAGGTCAAAGGGTGACAATAACCCCTAAAAAAAACATAGGATGCATAAGGAAATGTGTGATCTAACCGTCATGACATGCTCTGAAATTCATGTTCAAGTGATCATAATTGTAGAAAGGGATGTACTCTTCCATTGCAGAGTGATTTGATGATTAATTTTCACCCAGAATATTGAAATTCTCACGTATATATTCAACGGTTTTCCCTTTCAACCTATCAACAATAGTTTGACACATCGTGTCGAAAAGGTTTGTGACCACTAGGTAGTTGGCAGCCTTTGTAATTTCAAGGAGTATTGAACGATCATCTACCAGAGCTTTGAAAAACTTCTCATCCTATGTTTTGATGACATCGAGTGATACAGTGGGGCATCAAGAACATGGTATCTGCAATATTGAATAACAAGACATAGAATCTTGGCAGAAACGAGAGGTAGAGGAATGGTAATGTGGGTGCCCAAGTCCTCAATAATTTTTTGTATAATGTCTGAAGTCGATGCCACCTCTATTTCCACCTCAAATATTTCGCCATCACATCTCTGCAATTTCACAATATCACTATGATTTTTATTGCATAATTCCTTGGCGATAGGATGGCTGATTTATCCATAATCTGAGCAAGTGGAGAGATAGATACGATGAAGTGAAAAATATTGGATTGCTCTCAGATGCTTCTGATAATGGAATTCATAATTTTTTTACAATATTTATATAGAGAGAGGAATTCATATGAATGGAAAAATGAATGTTCATGGCTGGTACTCTTCCATATTTGTGGCCAGCAAATGTGGGTGCTATGTCATCAAATGGGGCCATTTAGGGCATTGGTTTACCATGAGTTTAGCATTGAAGACATTAAAAGGTCATTGCAGTTACTTTTTCCTTGTTGAGGTAGTTTGTTCCCATTGTTCAAAGCGTGGGTCAAATTTGTCATATGATTTTGACTCCTTGAAGTATGACTAAAAAGGTGCATATTTCACTTGATTGGGATTTTTTGAGTTATTGGATAAGGCTATAGTGAATTTGACTAGGTGAAAGATTCAAACTTGTTAAGTTTAAGGTGGTGATTTTAATCATATAGTTTTGGCTGCTCATGGTATTAAAGTCCATAGATTGTATGTGATAAAGTCTTTGAAAAGTTTTAAAAGGTTTGGGGATTCCCCATTATACTGTGTCGTGAACACTCTAGATTCATCATATAATTTTGGCAGCTAGTGGTATTAGAGTTCATGAATTACAAGTGATTTGTGGGAGACCATGCATGCTTGCATTTAAGTGAGATGATAATAATAATAAATAGTTTCTCTCACTTTGGGTTTTCCGTGGGTTGTTTTATGTTAAAGCATGGTTTTTTTTAAGCCATAGTGATTTCAAGTTGAAATCTATTTCATATGTTACTGTTATAATTATTTCCTCTCACAATGTCATTGTTGACAATAATATAAAATGTATTAGCTAGTTTTTTGACTTCATGTTTTTGAGGTGAAATCTATTTAATGTGTTAATGTTGTTATTAGCTATTTTTTTGAGTTCATGTTTTTGAGGTGATAAAGTATTTTCCAACATAGGACTCATGCTTTCTAAGGCTAAGGAAGCATGTATTGCAGTACGATTTCATTATAGCATGGTCTTTGCCTTTTCTTGATCTTTTTTTTCTCTTTCAACACTTGTCAAAGAACCATTATTTCATTTTCATTTTGGAATGGTCCTTACCTTTTCTTGATCTTTGTTTTTTGTCTTTCAACAACTGACAAAGAAGCATTAATTTGTTTTCATTATAGCATAGTCCTTTGCCTTTTCTTGATCTTTTTTTCCCTCTATCGACACTTGTCAAAGAAGCATTAATTTGTTTTCATTATAGCATGGTCCTTTCCTTTTCTTGATCTCTTTTTTTGTCTTTCAACAGTTTGCAAAGAAGCATTAATTAGTGTGATATGCTAGAAGCACTAATTAGTGTTATATGACATATGACTCACGATTTGTAAGGCTAAGAAGAATGTATTGCATATAGCATGGTCCTTGTTTTTTGTTGATATATTTTTTTTTTCAACAATTGTCAAAGAAGCGTTAATTAGTGTTATATGCTATCTATTGTATTACATAGTGTTATATGTTTTCTATTTCCTTAATGTGTTTCCTTTGCAACGTCTGGTGCAAATGCTAGTTGATATTCATTTGAAACAATAAAATAATAAAATACAGTTCATTGGTATAAAAAATTTAATAAGCTTAAATCATTGATTTGTGTCTTTATATAAAATATATATTCTTTTTTTTTATAATATATAAACTACATAAGCACCCACGGGGGATTTGAAACCGGTGACCTATCTCAAGGACTGCCTTAGCAGTACACCCATTCACCATCAATCCAAAGCCCCATGGGCTAAAATATATATTCTTAATTGATATTCATTTGAAACAATAAAATAATAAAAAAATAGTGCATTTGAGTTGAACAACTCAATTACTCTAGACAATATTAAAAAAAACAAAACTCACATGAAAAATAAAGGTCGTAAAAGAAAAATCACATGAAAAAACGCTGCTAAACTCAAAATGGAAATTCCTGAAATTTTTCATTTTGTTTTTAATTTTAAAATATTAAATTTATCTTTTGAATTGGAAATACAACTTAAATTACAAAAATTGGCAATTTTGTAAACTATTATAAATTTAAATTTGACTAAAAACAAAACATTTAAATTCATCATAAACAGAATGGCTATATTAACTAAAATAAAATCCTTAAAATACATTTAATAGATAATTAAAAAACTCTACTTCTTAGTTAAGGAAAATAAGTATAAACTCTGCATAATATGTTTTCAATTCAAAATCTAGTAGAAACTAAAAAGGTTTGAAAAAAAAAAAGTTACAAATGCATATTTTCATTTTTTTTTTTAATTTTTAGCTAATCATATTAATCATATATAAGAACATGTAAAATATCTCCATTTATTTAAAATCTACTAATTTTTATTATCTTCCTCACAAATTCAGATGCCCTGAACCACATTTTGAAGGTCTAGGTCTTAGTTTCAACTAAGAAACAAACTAATATTTAAAATTTGTATCTATTGTCTACGGCTTCTTTTCCACTAAGGAACAAACCATGGTTCACAACCTCAAATCTAGGAAGGAAATCATGATGGAATTCTAATCAAATTTATAAATGACTGTAAGATTATTTTTAATTAAAATCAATAAAAGTAGTTTTCTTACTTTTAGTCTAAGAAAAAAATGATATACTTGAACACAAAAATAGCATTGGGGTAGGAGAAGATTTAGTCATCTCCAAATATTGGAGAAAGAAATTATTGAACAAACAACAATTCTAAGTACTTTCACATTATCAATTGCTCAACAACTTGCTACAATTTTTATATAATTGAAACACTAAATCTTTGAAAAAAAATTTAATTAATTGGAATTTTATATCTTTAAAATAGGTATATTATAGGGTAATACTATTATAAAAAAATTGTTGTCAAAACTATGAGGCCAAAAACTATCAATAATAAATTGGCTATTTTACCTCTATTTTATTTTATTTTTTATTTAGCCAATTTAATATACTAGTATAAAATGATTCCATGCACATGTATGTAATCTCTATAACATTAAAAAACATAATTTAAACAATAAAAAATTACTCATTATTTTTTCCCTTTAAAACAAGTTTACCCTATAATAGAACTTGATACCTCTTAGCTCACATTATATCCATGATTAACATAGATTTATGAGGATTAAATAATTAAATCAAAACATTT
>APFE031189824.1:0-21450 GCA_000404065.3 Pinus taeda
AAATAAGAATATAATAGTAATACAATAATCAATCAACTAATAAATTAAACATATAACCAATTCATAGAATTAATAAATAAGAAAATAAAATCAATTAAATTAATATATAAAATTATAATTAATAAGTAATATATATATATAACATACTATATAATCAATTAATAAAATAAATAATAAAAGCATAAAAAGAATAAATTAATACAATAAACATTACGTCACAACAGGTAATACATACAATCAAATATTTCATGATGATATTATTATATTAAAGAAAATAGGAGTAATTATATAAATGGTCGGCTTATATCAACAGCACTCCTTAAACCCTATTTATCTCTCGCTTTTCTCCTCTCTGTAATTTAGTCTTGATGATGAGTCTTGGTATAGGCTTGAAACATCGACAAAAACAATGAAGAACACTGTGGATTTTCCGAATTCAATTTCTCAAAAACCACTCCACAGAAACCTACAAACTAAGAATATGTATGTGTCTTATGTATTGTGCCATAGTGTATTTTGTGTGTTTATCTTCTGGTTGGAATTAAGGGGGAGTGTTGAAAAATATTAATTCCAACAGTTGTCTGCATTAAATGTGTTAGGCAGGAAGTCTAGTTTCTTTTAGAGAGTTCAGGAGGAAGTCTCGAGAGTTCAAATACCTTCCTGAAGAATTGATTGCCAATGACAATCTAGAGAATTGAGAAACTTCATCAAGCATGTCTAAAAATCATCTGTTGGAAATATAAACCCCATGTTTTGTTGTGTTATCTGCATTCTCTGATTATTATTTAGTGTCATTTAATAATTACATTTCAGAAAATTATTTTCGTGTCCTATAATTTAATTTCCTGACACATAATTTGATCTCATAATTGATAACTTGTTTTAACTATATTTACAGTAATACAAGAAAATAAGTGTCCCTTAATAATTTTCTATAGTCTAAAACATAAAATAAAACCTTAAAATATGATTTAAAATATCTAGTATAACAAAAAAAGTCAAAAATATCTTTCAAAATTATCTTGCGAAATCATCACATATTAGATTACTTTACAAAAACTTATTTTGGATAAATGTCTCAAAATTTTAAACAGACAATCTAATCTATCAAACTATCACTTAAAAATCCTCTGGTATAAACCATGTACAAAAATCATCACTTATAAAACATGTGAAATCAATTTGTTGGTTCACAATTGAAATTTGATTGAGATAACCAAAATCACATGTTTGTTGACTTGTTTTTCAATTTTTTTATATAATAGCAAACTTTTATCTATATAATACCAAGCTCTTGGAAAAAAGGGCTAATCAAAATTGGAATATAAGTTTGTCTTGAGCTAGATTTCAAGATATTTCACCATTTTCATGGATAAATCAATTTTAACATTCAAATCAACGAAATCTTAGATGAAGTATACCTCATGGTTATTAATGGAGGCTTCAAATTTCCACTTTGTTGGAATTTTTTTGAATGTAAACCTAATATGGTAATTTATTATTTTTTTAAAAGATAATAAGATATAATTGAAAGTATGATTTAATTATGTGAATGTGTTTATATTAAACAAATGCGCCCTTCAAACATATTTATTTAGCCAGTGATAGAATTTATGTATGGAAAATATACATAGTCATAACATAAGTTAGAGAGGTGGGAGTTAGAGAGCAGGGAGACATATTGACTAATCTATAATTAATAAGGGTAGCTAACATTATGACTCTTTTTCAGTACTTTAGTAAACAATTAACTTTAATGCATTAATTTTAATAAAAATTTAAAATTATATTATTGATTTTTAGTTATTTGTTTTGTATAGAGAATTTTAATATTATATTATTTATAGAATTTTTAACTAATTCCTTGTAATTTTTTTAACAATTTAATTATTTATATGTTAGAAATACAAAATTATAATAAGAAATTGATTTTTAATTATCATTTTCTTTTTAATATACCATAGATCATCACCACGCGCAAAGAGAATGTGGAGAATTTTTTATGAGTTAATAGTAATATAACATTGTTTGCCTTTAATACTAGAGTCAAATAGAGATAAAATCAAGATAATATTATGTATGCAAAAAAAAAATATTGTTTATTATTAATTTCATTTAGATTAATTTAATTTTAGTTTTTTATTGATTTGTATCAATTATCTATATATAAAAAAAACGTATAATGGTGATTTTTTATTTTCTCAAGATGAAATACAATTTCAGTTATATGAGATTGCTTTCATAAAATCATAGTATGTCATTATGAGAGTGTAGAGATTGTATTAAACTTATTTCTTTTTTCATTTTCTTGTATTTCTGTTAAAATTATTTTTATGATAACATGTTTCCACCTTCTTTTCACACATATGTAGTGACCATTTAAAATTATAATCAATTAGGTTTGATATATAGTTAGATGATATCATGTTTAATTATGCTACTTTGTGGTATAAATTGATGTGAAATTGGTACAAATGAATGTAATACTGTTCATCTTAGACATGTTTTCAATTGAGATGTTTTCAATACTCGAACTTTCAATTATTCAAATCGATAGATTATCATTTTTTTAATTGAAATAAATATTCTTTAAATGTTTTTCTCATTAAACCATATAAACCAAGATATTTTAGAGAATGTTTTATTTTTTATTTTTATTTTTTAACTTTAATATTATTACTTCAAAATTAAATAAATAGATAATTATAAAAACACACTACCTCAGTGAAATAAATATATTAAAAACAAACAAATGAACAATAATAATGCAACACACTATAATATAAGAATATAACAGTAGTTTATCGCTAACTCAGATTTTACCGAAGATGTAGTGTTTTTTCCCCTTGATTGTATGAAGACACCATGCCATTAAAGAATCAACAACATGCAGATTAGAAATGCAACCAAGAGTATCTTCTCTTTATATTGATGGCTCAGATGGCCGCCTGACTGGTGAGAGTATTTATCTTACTATCAAGTGTCACATTATCAGTCGACTCCTTAATCAAAAGCCTTTCAAGGGGGGTGTGATCCTTATTATCCCCCATCTGTGGCACTGTAAGGACTCTAGCAATTACTAAAAGGTTTACTAACAATTATTTTTTTTACTAAAGATATCTTTCTTTTACCGAAATTTACCCAAAATTTTAAAAAAATATCTTTGTTTTACCAAAATTTATCCAAAATTTTCATGGGCATATTTTCTTACTAAACATTTATCCGAAATTTTGGTTTCTACGTCTTATTGAAAGCTTCACGTTGATCGAGGAAACATGAGATAGGAAAGGTTTTCCTTATCCAAGTATGAAAGGAACTAAATGCTTTTAAAAATCATATCCAAGCTTTCTAAATCAAAGACTTGAAGTAATCCTAATTTCAAAGTTAGCATTAAATCTCAAGCATCTGAAGCATTAAATGTTTGAGATGTATTTCATTACATGGTCACTACTTCTAACAGCTTGCAATTTCTTTTGGTGATAATTCTAGTCACCTACCAAAGACTCCATAATTCTAGTCACCTGCCAAAGACTCCATAATTCTAGCCACTTGCCAATAACTCTGGCCACCTGCGACAAAGACGTTGATTCTTACTATAGAAGGGAGAACATCGAAAATAGTTGCATTGTGTAGGTGCCCAAGGAGTAGTTCAACAATTGACCCTATCGTAGTACAACCCTTCTTGGGGAGAAGGATATAAAACCTGTAGTTAGACATGCCTCTATCAAGGAGAAGAACCATGTAGATTTTTTGTAGATACATATGGAGAAGGTGGTATAATTAAGCAGCCTACCCTATCCAGAGGCTACCCCTACCACACCCTTCCCATAGCATAGAGAACTATCAGTTCTACAAGCACCGGAGGAGAAGTTATAAAGAAGCTCTTTAAGGTAGAATAAGCCAACAATGACCTTGCAAATGGAAACAAAAAAAGGTTATTCTCAATTTTGTATCAAAAACTTACCATATCAAGAACAAAGCCTATGTGTAGGAGAAAGATAAACAACATTTGCTTATACTACTGCCAGTCTGTAAAAGTAAAAAAACAATGAACAAGTAGAGAAATACACATGCAAAAGGTGGTATAATTAAGCAGCCTAGGGCAAACTGTGGTGCTGCAAATCTGAGAAATCCAGTAGAAAGCAATTCTTAAAACACTTCTTAAAACACTTCTTAAAAGTGTAACATGCCCTCCATCTAGTCTAATGAAGGTCTCCCTCATGTCCCATTTTTAACTTGATAGTCAAAGGTCTCCTTCGGGTCACATTTTAAATTGATAGCGTCATATTATTAGCATAGTCTTTGTTGCCTACTCTATATTAACAACACTTCTTGTGTTGTTGATAACCTTGGATAGCTATGGTTGATGCTTGTATTAGTTGCAGATCATGATCTATGACAATTTATGATGGGTTTGATACAAAAACCTTGTCCTTTATCCAACATTCACCTTCTGCATATTGGTATAAGATGATCCAAAGAAAACTTATTAAATCTTAAATTCATGAAATATTCTCTCATAAGGATACTTTTGTTTACTTATCTCCAACATCACTTTGTATGTCTATATAAGATAATCCAAAAATAATGAAAGACAAAATTCATCAAATTTATTAGTATTGCAAAGCGTATAAATAAAATCTAATAACATAAATAATGAAATTTCAAATCTGAAGTTCAACACACAATAAGACATTGGATATTAAAAGTAGGTTTAAATTGATATCCACATCTTAATCATTATTCTTAATGGATCCAAATGTATTTAACAATAAGTGTGTTATTATCCTTTGTGCCGATAACAACAAAAAAACTCTCTAATTAAATTCAACAACATCTTCTATTTTAGATTTAGACACAATAGCTATAATAATCACTCTCATCAAACAAAAATAAAAAAATGAAAAAATGAGTTTTAAATTTTTATTATAGAAAACTTACATATTTTTTAGTGAAGAGAAACTTTGTAATTGAATTCTACAACATCTTATATTTTGAATTGGACACAATAGCTATAATAATTACTATCATCGAACAAAAATAAAAATAAAAATGAAAAAATAAGTTTTAAATTTTTTATAAAGAACTTATATATTTTAAATAAAAAATATTATTATTTAACTGCAATTTTTTAAATTAAAAATTACATAATCTTTTAATATAGAAACTATTGTTTTTCATCATTCAAATTATTATTTTTCATTGTTTTTTTCCATTGTTTTTTAATATAAAAACTATTTGTTTTTCATTATACAAACTTACCATTATTCCACCCTTATTTTTTAATATAAAATTAAAAAAAATAAATAAAAAAGTATGATTCACCAAACAAATCCATATCATATCAGCATAAATGTATTTTCCCACGAATGGGATAGTACGAGTGAATTTTTGAATTTTCATGTCTAGTATGGGAAAACTTGGTAACTATACCTTATATGTCCCATTGCAAAGAGGAAAGGGTCTAGGATACTTGCAACTTCACGAAAGATAAAATTTGATTGGTAAATTCTTTATTATAGAGTGATTTTCTCACCAAATACAGTCAATTTTTTTTTTTATAACAATCAATATCTTTTGTTAAAATGACTAAGACCAATACTAAAATTGCTTTTTTTTTATATAACTATCAACATATTTCATTAAAATAACTCAAACTGATACTAAAATTGTTTTTGACAAGTGATTCAAATTTGAAAATTCCACCCTACAGTCAATTGATGCGTGAGCCAACAATACCAACTATAATATGAAAACAATGGACACATGTAATGGGCCACCGACAATGGAGTCCAGCGAGTACTGTGAAATACTCTCCCCAAAACACTTAATTTTACACTGAAAACATTCTCTGCATTGACTTTTCCATTAAGTCCACTCCACCTGCACTCTATAAATTATAGGTTTGGACGATGCTTCAACGAAACATATTTCCGACACATTAAATCTTCACCCTTGAATTCAAAAGTCCATGAACCTTCATCCAATATATAAATGCCTTAGGTGAATAAATTAGTGAATATTCTTGTGAAATATAGGTGGCTAGTTATTTTTATTTATCAACTTTAAAAATAGGACAAAAAATATGACTTTAAATATTTATTTTGTTTTTGTTTTTGTTTTTTGTTTTTAATGTTTGAATCCATTTATTAAAAACCTGTTTAGAATAATTTAGTCATTTTGTATTTCATAATGCAATAGAGCTCCCTTATTTATAGGCTCAGAGAAAATCTAACATGTGTTAGATTTCATTTTAACGCAAAGTCGAGAACATAGAAATATTGTAGAGTGAGAAATCTATCAAGTGCTAGCTTTATGTCTACTAGAAATACAAGCATGTTGCCAACAAAAACATTGTAGAGTATAAGAAATGTAGCTTGTGTTAAATTTTCTTCGAACACAAACACAAGCACAATTAAATTTGAAAGAAATCTAACACATGCTATATTTCCTTATAGCACAAATACAAGAACATAACAACATTGTAGGACTAAATAACTCTACTGTGAACTAGGTTAGCAACATTGCAATGTAAAATAAAATCTAACATGTGTTAGATTTCCTTTTAGTGCAAACTCAAGCACAAAGAAACATTGTAGATTGAGAAATATAGCAAGTGCTAGATTTAGGTCCACCACAAATACAAGCACGTTGCCAAAAAAAATATTGTATTGTATAAGAAATCTGGCTTATGTTAATTTTGTTTTCCAACACGAAACACAAGCACATTTAAATTTGAAAGAAATCTTACACAAGTTATATTTCCTTCTAGCAGAAACACAAGAACATAACAACATTTTTGGACTAAATAAGTCTAACGTGTCCTATATTAACAACATTGCAATGTAAAAGAAAATCTAACATGTGTTAGATTTCCTTTTAGTGCAAATTCAAGCAAATAGAAACATTGTAGAGTGAGAAATCTAACAAGTGCTATATTTATGTCTACCAATAATATAAGCATGTTTCCAACAACAACATTGTAGAGAATAAGAAATCTGGCCTCTGTTAAATTTTCTTTCAACACGAACACAAGCACATTTAAATTTGAAAGAAATCTAACACATGCTATATTTCCTTCTAGCACAAACACAAGAACATAACAACATTGTAGGACTAAATAAGTCTAATGTGTGCTAGATTAACAACATTGCAATGTAAAAGAAAATCTAACATGTGTTAGATTTCCTTTTAGCGCAAAGTCAAGCACATAGAAACATTGTAGATTAACAAATCTAGCAAGTGCTAGATTTTATGTCTACCACAAATACATGCACGTTTCCAACAACAACATTGTAGAGTATACATAATTTGGCTTGTGTTAAATTTTCTTCCAACACAAACACAAGCACATTTAAATTTGAAAGATATAGAACACATGCTATGTTTCCTTCTAGCACAAAGACAAGAACATAACAACATTTAGGACTAAATAAGTCTAATGTGTGATATATTAATAGCATTGCAATGTAAAAGAAAGTCTAACATGTGCTAGATTTCCTTTTAGCACAAACTGAAGCACATAGAAACATTTTAGAGTGAAAAATATAGAAAGTGCTAGATTTATGTCTACCACAAATACAAACATGTTGCCAACAACAACATTGTAGAGTATAAGAAATCTAACTTGTGTTAAATTTTGTTCCAACACAAATACAAGCACATTTAAATTTGAAAGAAATCTAACACATGCTAAATTTCCTTCTAGCACAAACACGAGGATATAACAACATTGCAGGACTAAATTAGTCTATTGTGTGCTAGATTAACAACATTTCAATGTAAAATAAAATCTAACATGTGTTAGATTTCCATTTAGCACAAATTCAAGAACACAGAAACATTATAGAGTGAGAAATCCAGCAAGTGCTAGATTTATGTCTACCACAAATACAAACACGTTGCTAACAACAACATTTTAAAGTATAAGAAATCTAGCTTGTGTTAAATTTTCTTCCAACACAAACACAAGCACATTTAAATTTGAAAGAAATCTAACACATGTTTTATTTCCTTATAGCACAAACTCAAGAACATAACAACCTTTTAGGACTAAATAAGTCTAATGTCTGATAGATTAATTTATATCACAAACAAAACCACATTGTAAGATAAAGGAAACATAACACAAGCTAGATTCCTTCTAGCACGAGAAACCATATTTCCAACAACAACATTGCACTGTGAAATAAATATACTGCATGCAAGGTTTCCTTCAAGCCCAAAGATAAGCACATTTGTAATAACAACATTACAAGGTGAAATAAATGTAATGTTTGTTATACTTCCTTCTAGTATAAACATAAGCATAGAAAAACATTATATGGTGAAAAAATTCTAGCACATGCTAGATTTACTTATAGCACAAACATAACCATGTTTACAACAAGAACATTGTTAGATCTTAGTCTTTTTTGATCCCTATTGTAAATGAGAGTGTCCTTTGGATTAATCAAATCTTAATGATGTGATTAATCTCAAAGACACTAATTAACAACAACATTACAGGGCAAGGAAATCTAGTGCTTTCTAGATTTCCTTCTAAGATAAACACAAGCACAATATAGGATGAAAGAAATCTAACTCGTGCTAGATTTACTTCTAGCACAAACACAAGAACATAAAAATATTGTAGGGTTAAAGAAATATAACACACACTAAATTTACTTCTAGCATAAACTAAAACATATTTCCAATAGGAACATTGCAATAAAACAATTCTAACATGTGCTAAATTTCCATATAACACAATCACATGCAAATTTTGAATAACAAAATTGCAATGTCAAAGAATTACAACATATTTCCTTCTAGCAAAGACAGCCAAATTTCCAACCACAACATTGCATTGTGAAAGCAATCTAATGCATGCTAAAATTTCCTTCTAGGTCAAACACAAGGACATAAAAACAACATAAGGTGAAAAAATATAACATGTGTTATATTTACTTTTAGCAAAAACAGAAGCCTATTGTTAACAACAACATTATCAAACAAAATAAATCTAACACATGCTAGATTTCATTCTATCATAAATACAAGTGCATTGCTAATAAGAACATTGCAAGATGAAATAAATCTAACGAGTGTTAGATTTCCTTTAGCACAAAATAAGCACATAACAACATTATAGCTTTAAACAAATTTAGTGCATGTTAGACTTACTTCTAACAAAAACATATGCATGTTTCCAAAAACACTGCAAGGCAAAACAAATCTATGATGTGTTAAATTTTCTTCTAGCACAACCACAAGCACATAACAAAATTGTAGGATTAAAGAAATTCAACACATGTTACATTTACTTTTAGCACAACCACATTTATATTTCCAACAATAAAATTGCAAGGTAAAATAAATTTTGCACACAATATATTTTCTTCTATTGCAAATATAAACACCTTATCAAAAACAAAATTGCGAGGTACAATAAATCTAACGTGTGCTAGATTTCCTTCTAGCACAAATACAGGAGCATACCAACATTACATGCTAAAATAATTTTAGCACATATTAGATTTACTTGTACAGAAAAAGCACGCATATTGTGAACAACAATATTATAGGCCAAAGGAAGTCTACCACATGCTTGATTTTCCTTTATCAAAAATAGAAAAATAAATTTCCAATGATAACATTGCAATGTGAAAGAAATCTAACATATGCTAGATTTACTTTAAGCATAAACACAATTGCCAACAACAATATTGCTGATCAAAAAAATTCTAGTGCTCACTACATTTTATTCTATCACAAACAAAAACACATTGCCAACAATAACATTACAGGGTGAAGGAAATGTAACGCATGGTAATCTATTTCTAGCGCAAACAACCAAATTGCCAATAACAACATCACATTTTGGAAGAAATATAGCACAAGCTAGGTTTCCTTTTAGCACAAACATAAGTATTATCAATAAGAATATCACAAGGTGAAAATTTAAATAAGTACTAGATTTTATTCTAGAACAACATTACATCACAGCATAATTGAAGCACACATTAGATTTATTTTTTGCACAAACCAAAACGCATTGCTGAAAACACCATTGAAAGCTGAAGGAAATCTAAACCATGGTATATTTTCCTATAGAAAAAACACGAGCACATAACAACACGGTAAGGTGAAAGAAATCTAGCTCATGTTAGATTTACTTTTAACACAAACACAAGTATATTTCCAACAACATTGGACCCAAATTTTACAGTTGATATCATATTTTATGCCTCAATACTTTGTTGTGGGGAAGCATATAAACACCTGTCAAATAAAAGTGTCTTGATATTTATTATACAAGGCCAATCAAAAAATTCAAAGGTGGAAATTCAACACCTTGGGTGTGTTGCCCTGAAGCTCTATAGAATGAAATAAATGCAGGTGCTAGAAATTTGAAGGTTCGGTATTTAGGTTTGGAAGGTTTTATGCTATGAAATTCATCATCAACTAATCTAATCGATGGTTGTACAATCCCCTAAAAATGACGTGTATTGTCTAGTTCAACAAAAGCCAAATTTGGTCCGGAAGCAAACTGAAAATGGAATAGGTAAAATATGTTTAAATCGTAAGAGGGACATGGCCCCCATGTGTGTCTAAGGCAGGCGTGAAAATTGAATGGGTGGAGATGAAGCTCGAAGTGAAAGAAAAATCAAGGTCGTTGGTTGTTGATGTTGACATAGGCCGAGGGATCGTATGGACACCATCATTTATGTTATCGTAATTACTAATTTTTTTAATGGGAATTAATTTTCTAGATTAATAAAATTATACGCTATTTTACTTTGGTAATATTTTGGGTCTTCTTGAATATGAATTCAAGCTCTTCTGCTCTCAAGAATCGCTAGGAAGTACTGCAAATTATTCTAAAATGTTTGATGATAACGCATATTTGTTATAGTCACTGCATTTTGATGCTTTTTCTAAGCAATAATGGTCTCAAATCAAGCAATAATCTCAATATCCTACATGTCTCCTCTTTCACCTATACAATATTGTTCATCTCCTGTTGTTACTACAAGTTGCCCATCTTTCAACCATACTTTGGGGGCTTTAGGCGATATGGCCTTGAAGTTTGTTATTGTTGAATGCAAAAATAAATTTTTCAATTCCATTTTTTCCTGTTGAATGTAAACATACCTTTTTAAATTAAGTTTGTTCATGTTTAATGAAGAGATACCTTCTTTCAATTACATTTGTTCTAAATTTACTGCAATGGTGATATTATTGATGTAATTTTTGTACATACAGGTTCAAAAGGAAAACAACCTTAGGCTAGTTCAACATTAGAAGACGTTGGAAAAGATGTGGTGGGAAATGAGTCTACAATAAATGGGAAGAACTGCTTGTTTACAAGTTCAATGGGAGTGGATACAAAATTAGCTAACCCAGAGCAAGCAGCTGATGGAAATCAAGTCCAGACAAAGGGTAACACTAGACAAAGGCTATCACCATCCATCCAACATTATTCTCTATGATTTCCACCATAGTAGTCTTCACAATCACAATAAAACATGTTTCTCGTGCACCCGCACAGATTCCTTAGATTATTCATAAACCTACTGTTCAAGACAACAATATTCCACATGTAGAATCCAATAATGATAAATTGATAGAGAACATTCCCAGCACTTCATGGGTCATTGGGAAATGGAATCATGTCTGTAGATTGGGAGGGTTGAGCAACATTTGTGTTTATTCTCTAGCTGTCTCAACTTGGTTTCTTTGATGTATGTTTTGAGAAAGTTTGGTGTTGGAATGTTTGTGCTTGACATCTTTGATGGTCTAGGGGTTCATAGGGAAAAAAATTGAGTCTATTTAAGTATCTCTTCACACACCTAGTATATCCTAATTTAGAGAGTTTATTGTAAAGTGTTCCCTCTACGAAACTCATGGCTTTATTTTTGGCTAATTGTATTGGGGTATGTGGGTTCTAATGTTGGGGTATCCACTTCAATGGGGGTTGAGATGGTGATCTCTTCAAGTAGCTTGTTCAGTTTGATGAGTCTAGTTGATGAATTTCTATGGTGGTGTCAAAGCCCTGAGGATGTTGTGGTTGGAATATTCTCCTATTTCTTTACAGGTTGTGTAATTTATAAAAATTGCTATAGGTATTGTTGTCATTCAAGAAAAAATTCCTAAATTTTGAACATCAGTTCGATTCCAAAGGTTTGGTGTTAGTCTTGGTCTAGTCTTTCCATGGTTTGACTTAGAGTCTAAGACCTAGAAGGGAGTCTTGTTGGTATTGTCAAATAGGCTCAACACTCTAGTTTTTCCTATCACTATTCCCACATCACACATAAAATTTCATGTGTCAAACTTGTGTCAAGGTTTTCATGTGCTATGAAACTGCCTAGGAGTTTTCGTAGCGCAAAACCCAGAATTTGCACTCACTGTGCTACGAAATCGAGGATTCGTGCAGATTTGTGTCAAATCTCACCTAGCTGTCCAATTTATCAGAATCCCTTAATCTTACATCATCAACTATCAGTCCATACACCATGCCTATCACATGCAACCGCTCATTATCATCATTACGTTCGTTAAGCATCTTGGTACGCTCGAGTTTCAAATTTCAAAAAAGGGTCCAAGTGTTTTCAGTTATGATTATGTTTGTGTTCATGCATGAGAAGAAAATTGACAGATATTTAATCAGAATTTTTTGAAGTCCAAGAGAAGCAGCTTCCCTTTCCATTTCAAGTGAGGCAATGATCAAGATTAGGGCAGTGCAATCTCTTTCAATTTTCATTTTGCAAGAATTCCATGGAGATGTCTATAGAAAAGAAGGATCATAGGTCAGGTAGGTGTCTAAGGAGTGAGCCTGTAGGTTTAGATGTTCTCCTAAAGAATAGTGAAGTTGAACAAGCTTTCAAACAGGTTGGTTGTTGGAGATTTTGTGAAAACTTCAAGGAGGCCACATGCAAGTCACCAAAGAATTTGCTTTTAATTTCACAGGATTAAATTCAAAGGTTGGAGTGCTTGAATTACCAATCTCTTTATAGGTTATATCTACAGTGACTAAAATTCCAAGGGGACAGAGGAGGTGGTTTAAAAACTTCAGGTTTGATATGACTCCTTACGAGAAATTTTTAAAGCTAGAGTTCATTGATTCAGACTTAAACAAGTCAGTGCCCAACAACTTTGTTAAGGATTCATATGATAATTTGCTTACCTACATACAAAGATGTTATACCTGTGAAGGGAGGTATCATAAGGTGTATTCCCATCACTTCAAACTTATGCTTCATTTCGCTGGAAATATATCTTTGTATTTGCCTTTCTATCTGTTTCGTAGCGTAGGAAAAATGTGTGACAAGGTTCAGCTTGAAAAACAGCTTGAAGGACATCCTTAGCTAAGAAAAACTACATAGGAAGTAAGGCTAAATCCTAAAGTTTTGATTTGGATCACCTTTCGAAATTTACTTTTAAGAATGGTATCAGTTTATCTAGTTTTTAACAACCTCATGGCATATGGAAGAGTCGTTTCAAAGGAAAGAAAACTCAAGGAAATCAAATTTTGGCATAAAATTGTGTTTTTGAAATCACATAGTAGTTTCCTAGCGTGCTATGAAACTGCTGTAGGTGATGCCTAATGCACAACAGTTTCATAGTATGCTACGAAACTGCTATAGCTACATGTAATGATTTGGTGGACCAATTTTGAGAGACAAAAGGAAATATTTTTGAAGAGGGGCTTCTGAAAAGGATTACTTATAAGGTGTAAACATCCAGTAAGGGAAAAAAAAGTAAAGGAAGGACATCTATGAATTGTAAGCTCTATGCTATGAAAGTAGTCATTATTTTGTAGTTAGTATTGTTCATGATGCTTCAAGGAGCATTAAAGAAGTTTCTGTCTTACCAAGTGTTTATGGGCAAGGTTAACAGCATATGGAAAACAAGCTAATCCAATGCATTTTTATGTAATTAAGAAGAGAAACAAGGATAATAGACTTCAAAGATCCTTTTGGAGACCAAAAGCATAAAAATAGGAACAAATTCCTAATTTCCAGGAACAGTTAAAGGATGAGGCATCAAGGGTCACTAGGAATTTTAAAGCCACCACCAAATCTAAACTGAAGAAGGCCACTTGTTAGAGAATGAGTTTGAATTGAAATCAATGCTACTGCCAACATAATGAGGATTTACACTCCTAATTGTTTTAGGTCTCTAGAACTACTAGTTAAATAGTCAGTTACATCAAATAGTTGGTTTTAAGTGTCATTAAGTTTCAAATTAGGAAAAGTTCGAATTCCCCTCATGCTGGAAGAGGAACCTAAATCATGTAATGAGCTCTATATATGGGAGAAAATCTAATGTATTAAAGGCTAGAAATTTTCAAAGAAACTCTCATATTGTGCTTTGTGTAAGACTCTATTTTAAGTAATACAATATTTGGCTTTACTTCTCAGGAGTCGTAAGGAATTCAATGTTCAGAATGTCTTGTATTGCCCTCCTCTCATTATTTATAGTAGTATGAATATGTGATTACTTAGAAATCACTGATTGTGCTCTAACTTCCTTCATAAATTTATAAACTGTGTTGTCTTATTTGTTTTTGATGTATCCTCCATGTGTTGAATTCTAGATGCCCTGACTTCCATGTAAAGCTAACATTATTGTCATACCGAAACATTTTTGACTCCATAAGCCCAATGAATAGTTTCTACTTGTGTTTCAACCATTTACACTTTTTCATTTGTCTCATAGAGTTAGCCATCTTATTCATTATCAAAATCTTTAATCTAGTGAGAGAGCCATCTAAGGTTGAGGAGGCTAAGCCTCAACCAAAAGTTGGTTTGAAATAGTTGCTTAGAGTCTTCCTGGTTAGCAGCCTATCGAGGGTTGATTTGGTGATAACATGTGTGACCCCTTTATTTCCTTCATGTTGCCGAGAAAACACATGTGTTGTAGGGAGAGTGGGGGAAACATCTTGAAAGGCCAGCGTAGAACGACACCTTTTACCCAAGATTATCATACTATGTGTTTCAATGTTGTGCCACCTAAGACAAGAAGAGAAATTTGCTAGCTTGAAACCCAAGATGGGATGGAGAGGCAATGCACTCATTTGTAAAATTATGAATGAGGTGTCTATGTGGATTATTCCTTGACCACACCAGGAGATGAAAGAATAATTATTTGAACTTAGTGGAAAATTGCATTGGAAGATGAAAATTCTGTTGATGTTGGTTTGTAAGGACAAATAGTTTGAGAGGTATAATGTCTTTATCTTCTTGTAAGACATTAAAAACAGTGTTGAGGAACCAACACTTCACCTTGGATAGGTTAGATGCAAGGTTTTCCCATGTGGAGGGACACTTATAATGTGAATCTAACACTGTTGCACCTCTAGGATCGAGTGTGTGAGACCCAATTACCATTTCATTTTTTGAGTCTGAATGATTCTCTTTCTTGTACTTTTATCTATTTTTCAACATCACTATAGAACTTATGAAAAAAGGAACCTATTGAGCTTACTTGTATTTTATTTTTTGTTGATTAAACTAGGAAGGAGACTAAAAAGATAAAATGGAGTGGGAATAATTTATTTTTCTTATTATTCATAATCAAATTTTCAGGTGTATTTCCCTTAAACATGGTACATGTCTATGTCATTATCTCACAATTAGGTTTTATCTTGTGTAGGAGTCATACCATATATAGGAGTCTATCTATAACTCTATTTGGTTACCTTTCACGCAATATGGAGAATAATTTAATGCCTCTGTTGTTTCATTATATCACATAGTGCTCATTGGTCATACTTCCAAGTCATGTTTGTTTCATTCTTTTATGTGTTGAGGAAAATGTTTCAGCCTGTGTTGGCCATTTCCACTCCTTGTTGGTTGTTTCTTGTAATCCATTCCTATGTTAATTGTGCTTCACCATATCATGTAGACAACATCCATTCAAATCATATCTTGGTCAATTCGACATAGGTTGATGGAGGATACGTCATGCTTTACCTCCTTATGGTTGTGCTTTCATAGCTCAATTGGTTAGAGCTCCTTTTTCGTAAGAAGGAGGTTAGTAGTTCAACTATTCTTGAAAGCACCAGTTCTATTATTCCATAAGGAGTTGTTTCTCTATGAAATTTCCCCTAAATATCACTATATAATGTAGGTGTGTAGGCAAAAAACAAGAAATTGATTCAAACAATTTCTAAATAAGTTATGCAAACAGAATTGGTAGAGGAGGAGGATGTCAATTACTCGATTTAATGTTCATCGTAGTCTCCACTGGTGTAGCTAACTTGGGGAAATGTTGAAACCCACTCCAAATCTCCAATATCCTAGATATCTTCATAGAATAACTAATAAAAAAGAATACCAACCCACAAACCTTCCTACAATAATGTTAGAATAACAAATCTTGATGATCCAAAACTAGCATACACGACATGGACAATGTATAAATTGAACAATAACACATACATATATACCTCCCACACATGAGATGACCTATCCTGAAGCTTAGCAGCCTGGAGTTCCTAAATTTCCTTCTTTAACTATAAAATTGATAATAATCTATAGTTGAAGCTTTATAGTTTCAAAAGCACCTTGACCCCTTAGGTGAGATGAGAATAAATAGGCCTTTTGGCCCCCCTAAGGGAATGGTTCTGGATGCTTAGGGTGAACAGAAGTTAGGAAACTTCAACAACTCACCACTTACCAAGGCATGACGATAATGGATTGATCAAATCTTTTAGGGAATGAAATATTCTAGAAAAAATATATGGATGTTGGTTAGAAATGACTAATCTGACGCTCTCAATGCCAAACAATACACTACATATGGATCTTGGTTAGAAAAGACTAATATGACACTCTCAATGGCAAACAATACACTGAGAACAAATGGAGGAGGCATATAACTAGTGTTGAACCAATGTTCGTGCTCCAACAAGCTCAAAATGAAGGGCCCAAGATATACAAAAGCGTCAAAAACATAATGATGACTACAAATAAATATAACGAGGGATAACAATTCATATTATTTTCTTATGCCATACATAATACACTAGAATTATATTTAAATTTTAAAATTAATATTAAGTATACAATTTATTAAATTTCATAATAATTGATAAATCCAAAATTTGTCTTCTCAATTATATGTGATGAGTCTCCCATAAGGTTTTTCTGACCACTCCTAGGCACATAAATGCTATATTGAACCTAACTTTGTTCACTTAATAATACTTTCCTAGCTTAGTGAGTTCTTAGGAGAATCCAAGATATTTTTCATACTTTATGTGCCTAACATGACTATTATGTAACGTTTGAAGGGATTCTACACAAATTTCAAGGAGAATCATCTAGACGTATTTGTGGGGCCTATTACATTCTACAAAATAAACCCAACATGACTTCCTAAGGATATTAAATCCTCCTTCCTACTACTACCTGGTGATCCAAGAAACAAGATCTAGGTTTTTACTGATTTTTGGAGGGAAAGTAGTCCTCCACTGAAGGAGTTTTCTTCCTATACACTTGTACAAACAATAGGCTTGAGTAGAATAATAGGATTAGAAGAAAATAATAGGAAAGCATGTGACTAATATGAGAGGTTTAGATTCCAATCATTTTTTGTAACTTTGTCATGTACAAACAACATTTCTTTTAATCGAAGTGATATTTGATTTCAACTATTAGTTTAGCTTTCTTCTATGGTTTCTAAGTTTCCTTGTGTTAAGGCCCAACCTAGGTGGTTTATATACCTCTTGTATCGTTTCTATTCACACATTTGTTTATGTCTACAAAATATTTATGAACATTACTTTCATGGATGTTTATTTAGATAGTCTATGAGCAATTGTTTCTTGCAGATTATCTTAACATTTGTTCACGATAGTTGTAGCATTGTTACATTAGTTATATAGAATTTTTACTTTGAATTTAGTTAATTTCCATTACTATTTTTATTTTTTTGTTCATTATGTATTATTCATTGTTTCTTACACTCTACTCTATTTTGAAACTACAAGAAACACTACAACCTTGCATTTTCTTAGTTGAACCTTACCACAAGTTGTTTTGATACATTGGATAGGTGCACTTTTAAATTTTCCAACTTCTCCTTTGCATCATTGCCATCCAATATCACATTTAGCATATTCACCTTCACATTAGACTATTTCTTGTAGAAAAATAAGAACACTTGTAGCAGTTTGCAACCCGACTTCTATGCTTTCCCAAACTCACACGAAGCATGTGATTTTCCTTAATGCTATATACATACTTACTGTCTCGATACTCGACACCTAACATACAAATGAGCTTGTAGATTGAAGCCCTAATGTCTCAATTCCCAATATCTTGAAAGGCCAATGGTTGGGCTATCAAGCCATCGGGCCCTTGGAAGAGGATAAAGAGTGTCATTGATACTAATTAGCTGATATATTAACATCCAAAAGCCCAACATCCACATCGTCCCTATATGGTTACCACGTAGACATCACCCTGGTGCCAAGTCAACCTTCCATTGCCATTTCAACATGCCACATCACTTTCCAAATTGGTATGTCATGTCATCTAGACTCACATTGGTGCCACATCATCATGAGATGTTAGCATGTCAAATAAATTGCCACACAATTGACATGTGGTATCCCCGGGTCCATATCCACTCACCACATCATTACTCTATGGATATCAAGGTTTCTTGTTGGTGAATAGTGCCCTACTTACTAGTGACTACTACCCAATATTGTGACATTTTGATAGGCCGATGTACAAACAACTAATACATTGCATTAGCATTGGTTGACCTTTAGGTGTCCTTAATACAGTTAGCCCAACATTTGACCTCTTGATGGACTATAGTCCCCAACCATCAAGTGACAGTCCTTGAACCCTCTATCTCCATGAGCTAATGGATAATTTAGGATAATATGTTAATATCGAGGACATGTTTCACATGGCATCTAGGTTATTTGGGGCTTTTTACACAATTAGGTGATGAGGAGCACTATTTTCCATCATTATAAACCATAGGTATATAGATGTTGTATGGGTGTTAATGTGAGGATTTTTCCAACAAGGATGGCTTTTGTTGGGGCCTTAGACATCATCTAAGAAGAAACACCATTATCATCTTAGGCGCTACGAGTTTTTTTTTAAGGTTTAGTAATAATATAAACTATGCACATGGTACAGAACCACCTCCCGGTGCCTTTAAGGTGAATAGTTTATAGGATGTAAATGCGAGTTTATATAATTTATAGGATGCAAATGTGAGTTGATATTATATGGTTTGTATTAATAAAATAAAATCACCAATTAATAGAACTGTTGGCAAATGAACATTTAAAAAAAATATTATGATGGAGACTTTTCAAACATTTTTGTGGGAAAATTTAAAATTTCAAGTGGTGCTCTAAATATTTGGTGTTCAACAATTTGGGAAATTTTTGAGCAAACAAATAATATGTGCTTTGAGGAGCATTAGCGGGTGCACACATTAACTCCAATATGGTCATGGAGTATCGTGTAACATTAACAGGTGAGGTGCTTCTGTCAACAACCCTTCCGGACCGCCAAGATAGGTTTACAAGATCTACATTTACTACCATTTTTTCTGTGAGACAAATATTCCATAGTTTTTTCCTAAATTAGGTATGTGTTTTGGCTTTCTATCTGTTTTCTTAAAAAATAACTCTTTGAATAAATTATTATCATCTCTAGTAGGTGAATGAAAAAATTTCTTCGGTCTCTCTTTGATTACACTTTTGCCTTGCAGAAAAGATAGGTTGGTAGGTTGTGGAAACTATAGGGCACTTCAATCGATAAATTTTCATGTATGTTAGTTTTAGCTTCTGTATCCTCTCTAGTGCCAGTACCATAGGCAGTTTTAGACATATTAGCTGTAGTTTTAGCTTGCCAATTATTCCACACCTTACAACATTGCAGCTTTGGATTCAACACCAAATCTAATATCTTTTGCAGAAATATAGTTTCTCCTCCAACCAACTCTGCTGAAATTTTGTTTGTAGCTTTACTCTTTCAAGGGCTATTTATATGGTGTGTAATTTCTAGAGAAAAAACTTCAATGTAAAGTTGTTGAGGCTCAGCTGCAACTCTGATAACATGGAATATTTTGTGTGGAGTATATAGACTCTTCTCAATCGTTGCCCTTGCATTGCAAGACATTGATAGGGGTATACCACTCTTGAATTGCAAGACCTTGATAAGGTTATACTGATTTTATCAATAAGATACATGTGCTTGTATAGTTCTTTATTGTACTAATCATATGACGAAAACCAAAATACAAGAATATGGGTTTCAATTCTTCGCAACTGTATAGTTCTTGAGGATCGGTTGCGACTTGGAGAACTAGGAATATTTTGAGAAGAGTATATATATTCTTTTCAATCCATGTCCTTGCCTTGTAGGACCTTGAGAGGGGTATATATATTCTTCTCAATGGAAAAAAATTTCTGTTTGTATGTTTGTTTATGATCTTTCCATATATTGACGTATTTTTGTAATATGTGAAAATTTGCAACCTTGTTAAATGACACTTACACAACTAGAATACACGAGTGCTACCTTTAGAGAGATAAAATCAGCAACAAGTTCATCTGATTCCTTAGTGCTCAAGATACTGGCCCATTGTATACACATAATCGAAGGGAATATCCTTCATTTTGATAAGTGAAATAGCCAGTAAACTCAAGGCAACAATATCAAGATGAGTCCATATGTGCTACATTATTAGATTGACTTGGTAAACTGATATGTTGTTGGTTGTTCAGATTGTTGGGGCTACCTTTAGATTCTTTCTTTTTGATTTTACATGCTTTAAACACACATCCAACCCATTTCCTTGTAAGCATTACTAAGCGTAGGCTGATAATATGGGGCATTCTCTTGGATCGAATTCCAGCTAAGTTATTTCCTCTGATTTTGGGCATATGTAAAGTTAAGTGAATTTTAATGGAATTTGATTACTTGTTTCTTTTTGTTAAGATATGTGCAAATTTCCTTGTTGACACTCTAATATCAATGTAAGAGAAGTCCTTATAATCAAATGGGTATTTATCTCAGGAGTTTATTCTTGCACATTCTCACACTTTCAAGGCTTGCATATGTGCCAAAAATCATAGACAAGTAACCAGACTTGGAAGAAAACTCAAACCTTCTATTTAGCTACCTAAACCAACTCTAATTCAAGAGGTGCATAACTGAATCAATAATATCACTCAAAGGGTTATTGTTAATTTTAGGTATGTTCTATACTTAGAGCAAATTTACTTCAATTTTCCATATTAACTCAATATCAATTCTAGATTATCAATCACATTTAACATGATAGTAAAATGCAAATAAAACATAAACATAAATCGTAGAAAGCAAGCCAAGACAAGAGGACAATAGATGTGGCACCAACCAAGGACAACCCCCAATGCGGGGAAGCCCTTGATCAAATCTTCTTATGATCTTCAATAGTTTA
>APFE031189829.1:0-17016 GCA_000404065.3 Pinus taeda
GAGAGAGAGAGAGAGAGAGAGTTGGAGGGCGAGATAGTGGGAGGTAAGAAGAAAGAAATAGAGAGAGAAAGGTGGAGAGAGAGAGAGAGAGAGAGTTGGAGGGCGAGATAGTGGGAGGTAAGAAGAAAGAAATAGAGAGAGAAAGGTGGAGAGAGAGAGAGAGAGGGAGAGAGAGAGAGAGGAGGAGGAAGGAGGGATAGATAGATATATTGGAGAAAGAGAGTTTATGTTTTGCTGATTATATAGAGAGAAAAAGGGAGATAGAGATATACATGGGAAGTTAAGAGAGAGAAGAAGAGAGATATTGAGAGAGTGAGGAAGGGATAGAGAGATTGATATATATGGAGTGAGAGAGCATGTGTGATTGGTGGCTTGAAATAGAAAGACAAAAAAGGGGAGATGTAGGGAGATATAGATATATATGAAGGGGGCGGAGAAGGAAAAATATTACTTGTACTAGATGCATTGATTTCAGTGTAGATTTTCTAATTCTATTTGCTTGCTTGCACTAGATGCATTGGTTTTAGTGTAGATGTTATTTTCTAATAATATTTGATTGCTTGCACTAGATGAATTGATTTCAATGTAGATGATTTATAATCCTATTTAATTGATTACACTAAATGCAACATTGATTTCAGTGTAGATGGTGATTTCTAATCCTATTTGATTGCTTGCATTAAGTGCACTTGTTTCAATGTAGATGTTGATTTCTAATAAAATTTGATTGCTTGCACACTATGAATTGATCCAAATGTATATGATTTCTAATCCTATATCATGGCTTGCACTAGATGCATTGATTAAAGTGTAGATGATGATTTCTAATCCTATTTGATTGCTTGCATTAGATGCATTGATTTCAGTGTAGATGGTGATTTCTTATCCTATTTGATTGCTTGCACTAGATGGATTGATTTCATTGTAGATGGTGATTTCTAATCATATTTGATTGCTTGCACTAGATGCATTTATTTTAGTGTATATGTTGGTTTATAATCTTATTTTCCTACTTACACTAGATGCATTTATTTGAGTGTACTTTTTTTTCTAATCTTATTTGATTTCTTACATTTGATGCATTGATTTCAATGTAGATGTTGATTTCAAATTTGATGTAATTGGATGTATGATGGTACATTAATTTTAAAGTGATTGGATTAACATTGTGCATTGATTTAACTAAAGACTTAAATGGCTTATGATTTAACCTGTCTTCTTCATATAATCGATATGAAAAATGAGAAAAGTAACAAGGGTGACAATAAAAATAGTAGAATAAATAGTTTGAGATCAATCACAATGAAAACTATTTATAATTGAGTATATTCTTATTATTCACATTTTCTATCATTCAACATTCTTACATTGTTAGTTTACATTTATACTTTTTTATTTCATCAGTTGTCATCATTAAACTTATTAACAATATTTATCATCTCAACAAATTGAGGTAACTAAGATAATTTAAAATTAAAATGACTAGACTAATCTTAGACAAATTTAGCATATTTAAAATTATTATATTAATATTAAATGAATTTACATATTATTGATAAAATTAATCATCTGTTCGTTATATTTTTTTTGTCGCACACGACTGAAACTAGCCTAGATCCATCTTAACTCCATATCTATCAAGCTCTGAGAGGGATCAAATCTCTCCAGGTGCAAACCTTTCCTGAGGTTTTGCACTCAAAAAATAGGCTTGCACCTCGAGAGATTTGATCCCTCTTGGCGCTTGATACATATGGAGCTAAGATGGATCTAGGCTGGTTATAATTATCAATTATTAATAATTAAATCAACCTAGGTCCATCCTAGCTCCTATCTACCAAGGGTGGAGAGAGATAAAATTCCTGGCAGTGCAAACCTGTTTTAGAGTAAAAAGAGATTTGATCTTTCTCCATGACTGGTAAATCTCGAGATAACATGAATCTAGGCTTCTTTACCAACGTTTAATTAATATGTACCCGTAAGTTATTGTAGGTTTTATCGTTAATTAAAATGAGTTAGAGTTAGAGAACTTTCCCAAAAATTGTGTAATAGTGGGAGTAATCTTATTAATGGGAAAATATTGTGCATCGACATGATCTAACTCTTTCTAGTTAATCAATAACTTGTAATAATTTCAAAGGAGTAGTAATGGAGTGTTACTGCTATTACTAATTGGAAAATAGTTTTTTCATTAACATCTAATTATCTATCCATATTGTTTTACATTGATGTGTAATTATTTAAATACTTTCTAGAAATACATTGTGTGATAGTTTTGAAATGTTTCATAATTCTAGTGGACATTGGATTAATCATAAAATGCAAATGAAACTAAAATATTAAAAATGTTTAAGGTTGAAAAGGTTATGCAAGTCTGAAAATAATGTTACTAACCTATAGCTAATGCTCTTAAGAAGATTCTTAGAGTAAGATACACATGATACTTATTTGAAGTATGAAGGAACCATTGTGAAACATTTGATATTTAGAGCGGAGAATCTATCAAGCATCAAGGGCACATGAAGATATAATTAGAAAAGAGTGTTAGTGACAAAGTTTTTTTTGAGTAAACTACAAAAACAAATAGTAATTTGAAGTGTTGCATTGGTTCTAAAAAATTATTAAAATAAATACTTATGAGTTAGGCTTTCATAATGCTTTGATGTAGTTCTTTTGGATCCATCACATTGAGCTATTTTGGACTCACTAGTGTGGTTCATCATGAGGACACTAATGATGAACCACACTATCAAGTTGGAAACTTTGCCTAAAAATTTCTCACTATAATGGATCCCTAAGAATTACATCAAAATAAATATTACCGATAGTAAATATTACAAATGACTAATTAACTTTGCCAAAAAGAGTGACACATTGTTTTCTTTCTCATAATATTAATTAGTCATTTGTAATATTTACTATTGTCAACATCTAAATAGAATGTCCAAGAGTTAATTAGTCATTCATAATATTTACTACTATTAACAACTATATAAAATGCCAAACTCTTAATTTTTCAGTCTCAATATTTATTACTATTAACAACTATATAGAATGTCCAACTATTAATTAGCAATTCTGAATATTTACTATTGTTAACTACTATTCACAACTATATAGAATGCCAACTCTTAATTAGTGATTCTCAATATTTATTACTATTAACAGCTATATAAAATTTCCAACTATTAATTAGCCATTCCCCATATTTAGTATTGTTAACAACTATATCAAATGTCCAATCGTCAATTAATCATTATTAATATTTACTCTTGTTAAGCACTAGGCCACATGCCCACTTGTAAAATCATCATTCTACAAGCTTTTGTTGACATACATGCAATAAAATATATAAAAATATATATTATACAAAATTCACTCCCAAAATTGCTCCTAACCTTAGAGATTTTGAAAATGTCACTCGTTGCTCCTACTTCCACTTTGAGTTCCCACATCTATTCTTGCTTCATGCTTTCACTCTCACTTGTAACAAACCTTTCCCTAGAAAAAACATGCATCACATGACTAATACCTATATGATATATGTCCAATGTGTGTGCTAATAGTTTTTACCTATTGCTAAGCTAGTGATACTCCCAATGATGGGGCAGTAGAGAAGACAATGTTTATTTAATCTTCACCCTTTCCTTACATCATTGATCAATAGGTTGAATGAAAGTGAAGGAAGTAGTGATACCGGCTATTGCTTGGTAGAGGTAACATGCATGCCACAAGATATAGTGAAATGGAATATTGTTTAGAAGAGGGTGCGTGCATGCTAAGGGCACACATGACACAACTTTAATTAATTCTAGTTTAGATGTTGTTACAAATTTACCAATTTCAGTTTTGGATAGATACTTTTTATTATTAGATCTTTCCTTTTGTTATTTTTAGCATGAATCTTCTATTATTACTAAGAGGTTTCTTATCCTTATTCAATTATAATACTTATGCGTGAGAAATTCCCATCTTAGGTAGAGGAAAAATCTTGAGGAAGGGATATATGATTGCATGCTCCATTTCATCTTCTGATGGAGACACACTTACTTGGCACTCTTACCATGCAACTATGGTATGTGATAAGGTTAGGGCTATTATTTGAAAAATTCCAACCAAATGGGATTTTTCATGTGCACATATTCATTGTACTTTCTCTTCTCTTCCTATTCTATAAGCCCGATCAAAGGTGTGCTATTATGTTGCTTATTGAGGTTTTATTTTGAACTATTGTAGTGTATGTTTTTCAGTATTAAATAGAAGATAGATACAATTGAGAGTTCAAATCTATGCACTTTTTATTTCATTTTTTTCACAGTATGTATTTGTAGATCAACCAACTTATATCTATCTCTTTTTTGTTGAAACTTTCAAATTTTTAGCTACCTAGTATTTAGGTTAATATTTCTAGGTGCATAATATGCTTACCATTGTAAATGAATAATAAGGGATATATATATATATATATATATCATATATTATTAATTATATATATATAAAGGGGTATAAAAGATGTTAATGAAAAATGGATACATACAATATCTAGTGAAAGTTGGGGTCTTTTAAATTGCCAAGGTGTATTGTGTTAGTATTGGTAGGGGGTTAAATAAAGTGATTTTTAGAGGTATTTTCTGATATGTAGTCAAATTACGTGTATTGTTTAGTATGCCATGAACATGTGTGCTATGTAAGAGGTTCATTGAGAGAAGCCCACATGGCCAACACCAGTGGGCATCCACAGGGAAATGGATTGTGCATATGTTGTTGCCTCAAACTCTCTAATTCCCACTACCATACCCAACGTCCAAAAACAGATTAACATGGTGAAATTATGATTATTATAAAACTTAGCTACCTTCTCGATGGTCTCAATTCGTTCACATCGCTTGGGGTGGCCATAATTTTTCTATAACCACACATCATTCCTCCTGTTTGGATCATCTGACCCTAGGCTTTGTGCCATTTATCTGTCCTGCTCCCGCACTTATTATCTCAACGCGCACCCCCATCATGGACATTATAAAATTATTATGCATTAATGATAATTTAATATTAATCATTTCCATATGAAACCAACAAAATATTTTGAATAAAATTCGTCTTGAAAACTTTTGTGTAAAGTGTGAAAGGAGAAATAGTTGTACGAAAAATTATATATGAAATTGAAAAACATGGAACTACAATGTTTTAGAAACACATTATGCTTATTATAAAAATGTAGACATTTGGTTCTTCTATAACTTAATCCATGTATATATATACAAATAAAGATGAAGGTAATATGAGGATATTATTGATCTCTATCTCAATTAGCATAAAAATGGAATATCCTTAATCATGGATAACTATTATCTCATCACAAATGTTGTGAGGACAATTTGTTACCCATCATGTTCTCTTTAACAATGACTTCCCCCTAATCTTCAATTTGTCACAAGTTATTATTCAAAAAATCTTCTATGTGGTAACATTAATGAGCTAACACTCATACAACCCTACCTACCTAGCTCCATATTCCTTGGAGGCATGAATAGGATGTTGTACTTGTGGAAATTAGTGTGAAAAATAATCCCAATGTTCAAAGTTGACTATATAAAAAAAATTCCAATATCATTGAACAAATATTGTAACACCTCACCCCATATTTACCCTATTTAACTTGCTCACCAAGGCAAACATGAGATAAGAGTTACTATGCATCACTTGATTTCCAGGATGCACTTATGGCAAATAGGATCCACATGTCCATAATTAACTACAAACAACCCATGACACGTGATCCAATTGTTATCAAACTAACATGAACTAACATTATTTCATTTCAGTTTTGTTTCATTAAATTTAACACAACTTTCTATTATTGGCAATTTTTTAGGTCCTAAACTTTCGAGGTCATTTTGAAGGTCTAAACTACATTTTCACAAAAAACAGAGATATCAGAAAGCGCCACAATGTGTTTTGTAGATTCTTCTTTTCTACCCCACTGGAGATATTCAAAATGAGGTATTATGATAGAGAAATGGACATCATATGCCAAAGTTATGAAATTGAGAAGTTGGGAGTCGAAATTATTCATTTATACAAACACCGTGTGATTATGGTACTTGTAGGTCATGAATGTGTTGTTTTTTCATTTTTTTCGGTAGTTCATCATATATTCATTAATAAGGCTTATTAACCCCTCACACTAGTTGGAATGAAACTAAGATTAGTGCATGCATTCATATAAATCAACCACGAGTCATCAAACCATGAATTAGATCTAGATCAAGAGCATGTCATATAATAACAAATATACCATGCGTGTAACCAACATTTAACTAGAATGAAGTCACAACAACTAGTAATATAGAAAATAGTAAATCAAAACTTAAGCTCATTGATCATCAATAAATAATATAACATATTAACATATGCCTAGTACCAACCAAGTTAGGGACTTCCACGTACCACCTAACCATAGACTGGGTCGAACCAATTCTCTCTTTCAGCCAATCATCCCAATGCCATATTCCAATCCTAAATGAAGGATTACAAGGGATAAATGAAAACATAACCAAATAGGAAATCCAGAGGTTGAATTTCCTGAACCCTTAAGCCAGAGTGATATCACCTAAACTATTCCATAGATCACTAAAACTAACACAAGCTTGGATGCCTCAAAATTTCTTCACCATACCTAGAGGAATTTGGTTGTCTCTATCCACCTGTTAAGGGCTTCCCGAAGAAAACCATCTCCATCCCAAACCTTTGGATTTTCTTGAGACCACCTCAACCCAAATCCATAATCTACCAAAAATCCAAAGCTCAATCAAATAGAGAACCCACTATGTCATGGCTATCCAGGAAATGGCATAGGCAAGGTTGTACACCACTGCCAATTTAGGAGAATCACATGCCAATGATAGAAAAGTAACCAAAAATCCAAATGCATGAACCATGCATTCAAATCCCAACAAGATAGTCATACATGCAACCTATTACCTAAAAAATCCTTCAGTTAGTTTCTCTCTGTTTGCTTGATTTCTTCCCTTACTTACTACTATATAATTCCTATTGTGCACCCTTGCTTTTCCTTGCTTGTCCATTTCTTGCTAGTTGGTGTCTTCCTTATGTCCAACTGCTCTCTCCTCATTTCCTCACCTTGTCTAAGTGAGAATGATAGAATGTCCAAGAGTGTGTTAGAATGTTCTCTCCTGTTTTCTTTTCTTTTCTTTTCCATTTTCCTTCAATTTCCCTTGCATGCATATTATTGTCTCTTCATCTTTTCTCTTATTTTCCTTTATTTCTTGAATTAATTGCCATTTATTTTTCTTTTCCCTTTGTCAATGTCAATGCCAATTTCCACAGACAATAAATCATTAACCACAATCGATTACCAATGTAATGTTTTTCCCTTCATTTGACTTGGAATATGTGTCCCGTGACCTAGGTTTTATTTTTTCCTATATAATTGCCATTTATTACATGGAATATAAACCAGGTCTATTACAAATATCTTCTTTATATAAATGTTTATTAGTTCCATGGATGAAATTGGAACCATTATAATACTTTAATGGTGGCTATGTGATGTCTTCTGCACCTAAATAGTGAGAGACTTGTCAAACCTCTTGGTAATTGGGGGAGGTTTTGGAAGGGCCTAGAGTGGCGGGGAAGTGTAAGGTCCCCTATTGTGTCAAGTGGAATATGTGGTACTTCTCGTATGAGGGAAGGGGATATGTATCAAATAAAAATAAATGGTCACTTTCCCTTTAATCTATGTTATGTGATCAATCAAACAAGGAAAATGGTTTTTGTTTGTTTTCTCATACGATAAAAGATCCTATTAAGACCTATTTTTCCTTACGAGTCTCAAAGTAAATGGGCCTTCTGGATGTATCTTTTATGACAGGTATTGGAGCTACATCTCGAAAGAATTAGTGATGCTTCCAACAACCAAAAGAATCAACAAAGGCAATGAATGAGGCTTTAGTGCTTCCCACATCTCCACATATTGGGAAAGGATGCCCTATATTTGGCCACTAAGATACCTTTGTCGCACAGGATCAATTGAGTCTTTAGATTCTTGGTAATTGATTACCAGTATCAAGCATTATACATGTTGGGTAGCCCCATATGGTACCACACACACTAGAACTAAGTTGAACTCCCTCCGAATCAAATCTTTGGCATGCTCGTGTAGCCTTTTCTGTGGAATGATGAAGGATTTGAAACACCCTATAATTCAACTTCTATGTTTCAAAAATGTAACATGACCATGGCCCCTTAGGGGATGCATACCCCTAATGGTCCTAACCTGAACTATAAATTAGTTTTTGGCCCCTATGGGGAAGTCTTGTATGTTCAAGTTATGGCTAATTTTAGGAGTCTTTCTTCACTAATGGTGTGAAAAATGTAATCTAAAACTAAGCTAATTACAAAACCTTCCAAAACTAGATGCCCTTTGTACAAAATTTAGAGGAGCTTAATGTGTGAAGTGTAATATGTGTGCAAGTGGTAATGTGAAAATACAATGTGTGAAAAGATGTCAATATGTGATGATCCTTGACAATATTATCTACTTACACTAAGTTTTGATTTTTCCTTGCATGAAAAGAAATAATATGTGGATAGTGGGCCACTTACTTCCTATTACACTATGTGTTCGTAAAGGGAGTTGGAAAAGCCAAGTTCTTTAAAAAAATTTCCATATGCAAGCCCAGGATATTCCAAGACATGCAAGGGAAGTAGGGGATGCTCCCTTTCTTTAGAAACACTTGTTCCTATTCCAAAAACTAATGAAATAAAAATGATTTGGTTAGTCAAAAAATATGTGTTGATAATGGGCCACTTTACCCTTTATTAATTAAGTTATGTGACTTGTGAAAAATAGAAAAATAATTTGAAAAACATGTGTGGATTATGGCCACTTACTTTTCCTCTTTAATAAGGTATGCGTTAAATATAATTTTTGAAAGTGAATAGTATTTAATTACTCTACTAATAAAAAAACTACGCAATATGAAATAATTGGGAAAAAAATGCAGAGGTGAAGGAAATTCACTAAAGGCTACCAATCACCCAAGAAAGAAAAATTACAATGATCTTTTCTGTTCTCTATAAACCGCATAGGTTTTCCTATGCACATACATGCAAACCACATGTTTGCCTTGCATACAAGCTATGTGATTGACGTAAAGATTTGAGAAGGTGACTTTCTCGGATGGAAATATGTCCGAGTTGGCCCACAAAAATTCTAGAGAAGTGATAAAAGCACAATGGAGTGAAAATGCAGATAGAATGTCATGTAAAAGAAATTGTTAGATTAAATAAAGGAAACTAGTGGAATCACCATATTGTAGTGGTGTGTTTGTTGCTATGGAGTACCAAAGAAACCTTCATTGGAGTTGGTTGTTCCCTACAAGGAAAAGACAAGAAATTGGTTGTTGTTAGTGGAAAAACATGGATAAAGAAAGCACAGAAAGTAGTGGAAACAATGCATACATAAAAATAAACTAAAAAATATGAAATAAACACATGAACAATGATTAATGAAGAAAACAAATCAACAAAGTAATTGAACAAAATTCCCATTATTGAATACTAAATGTATAAGAGATACAACAGATGAATAAAAAGACACTTGGAGAGAATTCTTTGAGAAATGGTGCTAAAATATCCTCAACAAGGAATTTCCTTTCCCCAATCTCCTTGTAATCTTCCCCTCTCTCTCAAAGAAACATGAAGACTCTCTCAATGATGAAATCCTCTTCTTAATGAAATGCTTGATTTTTAGTTCTCCTATAACTTGTATTTATAGAGTTTTTTGGACATCACTCCTCTCCTTGGCTCATTAATGTGGTGGTTCACCTCATAAATGAGATGAGAGCTCCCAATTCCTTACCTTTAAGGCTTCTTGGGGATCAAGGCTCGAATTTATAGGCCTATCACATCAATATTTGGAGTATTGCTCAAGCAAGTTCAATGCCCAAGGTGTTAACTAGACTTTTTTGTGACTGTGCCATTATCCAATAATCACATGACCGTAAATTTCTGGTAATACTCAACCTGCGCGGTCCAATATTTTAACCTTAAACTAGGTAGGAAAGCTTTTCAATTTTGGTCCTCATGGTGTTTCTAGCTGAAAATATCACCCTTGTATGTGTTGATCACTAACTTTGAGTGTCTCTCAATGCATACATATGAGTGTACGATTTTCATATGATAACACTGATATGTGTAGAGACCATTTGAAAAAATTTGCAAGGTAGGAACTAAATGAAACATTTCTTTTCCTACTGCATAACACAAAGCTTTGATATACTTGCAAGGAAATACTTGGAAGGGAAGCCCTAATATATTATAGAAAATAAACAATGGGAAAATAAACCTAATCTAGCTACATGAAGTAAATACCATGAAATCATACCTAAACTACTACACTAAAAATAAATCATGTTCTAATTGTACAATCAAACAAATTCTCAATAAATATCGATGTAAACTACTTTTTTGTTATTAAATTGATGATTAAAACAACTAAGCCTAATTACACAATTAAAACCATAGTGATGAAATTAAGTTTTCAAAAAGGTATCTAATACCCTCAAGCTTGTTTCCAAGGCCAAGAAGACATTGTGGAAGGGTATGAAGAAAAGGTTAGGCTTAAGGAGCAATTTTGGTCAAATTCTAATGGATTCTGTGAGGTGTTATAGTACGCTACAGGACTGCTACAAGAGGTTATAGGATGCCCTGTATTGCTACAAGATTGCATTTGAGAGCAGTTTGATGATTCTAAAAGTGACCAAAAGGTGGGATAAGGACTTGGAGGTTGGGTAAGAGTGTGCAAGACCTTTCAAAGCTTAGATCTCCTTAGGAGCTCATCTTTCACAAGGGGAGAAAGCAATCTAACAATCTCTAGTAAATTTGTAACGTAGTTTTCTGTGTGTAGACCATTTAAAGGAATGAATGGGAATGGAAGGAGGGTGTTAAGTAATTTGGTTAGTATTCAATGGAAATGATGCTACTTTTCCCTACAATCTAATAGATTGTAGTTGCACACAAAGTGGTTATTCGACTATCAAAACATGATGATCTAAAGACAGCCAAAAATACTAATTACAAAATATAAAAATGCAAAGGAAAGGATGACTTGAATTTAGAATAAGATCTTAATATTGCAGAAAAAGGACTATACATTTTGTGCCTGTCCTTATAGAGCCTATAGCGAAATTTCTCAAGAAAAATGATTAATAAATCTCCAAAGGAAATTTTTTTTAGATAGACAAAAGAAAAATGGAGACAACTAAGCTAAGTATAGAAAAAAACATGCATAATAGAAATATAAAAGATAGAGGCTTGAGTGTTTGGGTTGGGTCCTAACCCAATGGAGCTAAGATCCCTTAAAACACACTCAGACTAGGATCCTTTATTTATACAAAAATGAGTGAAGGAGAATCCTCCTTGGAAGGAGGATTGCTTCCCTCCAAAACCCCTATAAAAGTGGATCTAGTCTCTTGAGATTCTCCTGGTCACTGGGTGTAGTAAATTCCCAATAGCCAACTGAATTTTAGGTGAGTTAATGTAGGGAATAAGTCTCCTACATTTCCTCCAACTAGTCTCCATCTTACTTTTTCACAATAATTGCTCTTTGTCATGCAAATTCAATATTTTAGGCTACATGATATGACAAATATTCCTTAACCTCCCTAATGAACACATGATAGCTCAAAAAGATGTTATAAAATGCAGAGAGAGATAAAAATATGTTGAAGGATGGCCAAATGGGTGTTGATTTGTACCTATGTAGGAGGCCCATCATTTTCCTCGTGTCAATTATTGTGACAATGGATTAGGAAATGGTCATATGAGGACATACTTTGGTGAAACTACTTGGAGTATGTGCCTCAGAGAGGTGGTTGCATCCTATTGAATTCCTCTTAACATGATGGTCTAATCTAGTGGAGAGATAGAGCTTTCATGTTAAGGCCTTCGTATTTTGATAATCTTTGTTATGATGATGTTATAATCGATGATGGTTATCAATTTGGATCCTTTCTTATAAAAAATTTCAACATGAGAATATCTGGATAAGTCATTCTGAATACCTCCATAGTTAAGAGGGAGTGGTGGAAATGTAAGTAGGTTCAATATTCATAATTATCATTGTATGAATATGTATTTTATGTAAAAATAATAGAAGAAAAAATCATTAATTTCTATCATGTTATTCATGCTTTATTTTGGTTAAAATAAAATGTAAAAGAGCATGTTCTTATTCTTCGACCTATCCAAAGGATGTGTCCCTTCACATGAGAAAAAGACTATATATTGGTAGCTATTCTTCACCTTTTAGCTACAAAAATTCACATCTCATGTGCAACAGAGAATTTGGAGCTATACTACTATGGTATATGAGTTCTCTATGGCACTATACTTCTATGGTATGCAAATTTCTTATGGAACTATAATTTTGTGATAATACAAGCATTTGTGGCGCCTTCTTTCTCTATGACATACCATTTTTCTGAGGATTATACTTTTCATATCATCACTTCTGTGGATCCTAGTTTTCTATGGAATTATACCCTTATGGATATGAGGTTTTGTGAGACTACACTTCTATGGATCTGAGCTACTTGAAACATATTTTTTCTCTATTTAGTGTAAGCTTTAAGAAGACCATCATCTTTGTGTAATGTGAGCTTTAAGAAGAGCATCATCTCTATGTAATGCGAGATTTAGAAAGGCCGTCATATATATGTAATGTGAGTTATAGGAAGACTACGATTTCCGTGAAATATGAGCTATAGGAAGAGTATTATTTATGTGCAATGTGAGCAACCTAAAGAATTGTGGGGCGAGAAATCTAAAGATATGCATGTGGCAAATTGGTTGATTATATTATAGGCAAAACATGATATATTTTAGAGGGCTAACCTCACACTTAGATGATTGGTTAGTTTGAATTCAATTTCTCCTTTTGATGAAGAATCTATAAGGAAATGATTGATGGGTTTTACCCTTGAGGGTTTTTTCCCTAGCCTCTAACCTAATTTATAGTGTTTCTTTTCCTTTTGTGCATTGTGCTTGTATAATTGATGACCTAATTGATTGAAGTAAATGCTAAATTAAAAACATATATAGTAGTCACATGTAATTATAATGATAAGAAATACATGATTTCAATTGAATTTACAATAACCCCTATTACATAATTAAAGAAACGTATAATTAAAAGGGTATTCCAATGTAATTTATCATTTATTGTTGAATTTATATGGTTTTGAATGAATTTAAGAAATTAATCCTAACTAGGGCCACTAATGAAGGTCATGAAGAAAGTTGAGTAACCCATGTAGGTTCATGTAAATACACTCCGTTGTTGGCATAGGTGTGCACCCTCAAATTTAAAAAAACCACATGGATATTTTTAGTGACACCCCCAAGATGGTTTTCCACCTATTAGACCAAAATTACAATCAACAATAAGTGCCTAGTTGGAATCCCATGTAAGCGATTGTTGACACCTAATCATCAGAATTGGGTGAACATAATGTAAATAAATAAATAAGTAATATGAACAGTCATCAGGAGATGAAATGAACAGTCTCTCCCTCATTTATATAATGAAGACCAACCTGAAGGAACAAAAGATACGAATCAATTTTGTTTTGAGGAGTTACTGCCCGGCCTGACATGGTATCAGAGCCAACTCCAAAAATAGTTGTAACTCCCTTCTGCCTACTGCTCTCTATCCACTGCCCCTGTGTGCTCTATCTGCCATAATTAATTCTGAATCCTCTGGCCTGACAGCCTCAGACCTAAAAGCCTTCTGAATCACTGTTACGAAAGTGTTCATCCTTGAGGTTGTGCTGCTGCGAAAGTTTACTGCATAGTTGCAAACTTGCGAGCAGCCTTGCTAGCAGCCTTGGTGGTAAGCTGCATGCTTGATACATGGATACTTCGTATGAGGATTTGAAATAAAAACCTTGGGGGTTTTGGTAGAGCCTCGCCTCTAGACCACACTAGAGAGAACTGGTGCCTCCACGCATTTGTATGGTATATAACATGGTTTTTTCGCATATAACATTGGTTTTTTGACATATAACGGTATTTACGCTCGCATTGTGGTATATTAATATTGTTGTTATTATATGCATTAAAGTTCACGGCATTGTATTAATGATAGTCTTATTGAACGCTGAAGTTTTATTGCATCTTGAGCTCTGGTCCATTGGTCAAGTCATTGCTCTTGCATCTTGAATGCACATGGTATGCATTGAATATTGAACTGTTTTGAACATTGTTCATGGCATATGTTAAATGTGTATGAAAGTTGATTTGAGCCATGCATATGAAAGTTGGTTTGAGCCATGTATATGAAAGTTAAATGTGTTGAAAGTTGATTTGAGCCATGCGTATGAAAGTTAAATGCATTGAAAGTTGACTTGAGCCATGCGTTGAATGAAGCGTTGTCTTATGATATGCGTTGAGGCCTGACACGGTTGATATACCGACTACGTGTAATTTGAAAGTTGCATTGTTCATTGCGTTGAATTTAAGTTGGAGTGTTGCGTGAAGTACCACTATATTATGTTGGTATCATGCTGTTGGAACGCTATTGGAACCCTAATATATACCTGTGTTGTATGCATTGTAAAGTTTTCTGTCGAGCATTGTACAATTTTTTATATATTTATGGTATATTTCGGCTGTCTCACCAATATATTCTATACTTTAACACTATCCAGATGAATGCCAATTGACATTTGAATTTGTTGTCCCATCATACCAGAATTATTTTTTTTCCCATTAAGACTAAAAGTTTTGCAGCATAAGTTTTTTTGTTACAGTATGCATTCAATCATATCCATCGTGGGAATAGTTCTCACTAGCAAAGAGAACTATCCTGAGTGGTCCCGGATGATAAAACACATGCTCATTTTCAATGAGTTGTGGAAAGGAGTGTGTGTTGGAGATGGAGACAAAGAGCCAGGACAACCTACATCAAACAAAGAGCTCATCATGTGGGAAAACAAGAACAACAAAGCTTATGCATTAATCATAGCATCAGCAAATGAAGAGGTGAGTCACCATATTTCGCGATTTTCAATTGCTTTTGAAGACTTACAAAACCTGAAAGAACTCTATGACTCAGATTCTACACTTGAAGTTGTTCAACTCATGATTAAACTCTTCACTCTTGAACTGCATGATAATGATCCTCTTGCTCTTGCATCTGAAGTAAAGTCTGTAATGCATGATATCAAATCCACTAAGGTTGAATTGAATATTCCTCTCATCGCTTTTCTCAAGGAACTTTATCCTACTTACTCCAGCTATCTTGAGTCATTGCAAGCAAATGAAAATCTCAAAGATATCACCTTTGACTCTCTTGTGAAAAATTTTGCTGAAAGAGAGAAAGATTTTGGAGAGAAAACAACCCCTAAATCTTCTGAAGAGGTTGTGTGCCTTGCTCATAAAGAAAAGCATCCTACTCAAGATTCTTCAAGAGGAAGAGGTGGTCGAAGAGGAATAGGAAGATATTTTAGAGGCACGGGGTAGACACTCTTAAGGAGAAGAGATAGATTTGCACTGCATATGCTGCAAAAGAAATGGATCACATGATGCCTCTACATGCAAGTTACCATGGGACAAAATTGAGCAGAAAAGAAACCAAAAAAAGGGTAAAACTGATGATACAGACAAACGTAAAGCACCTGAATCCACTCACTATGTTGTGGCACAATATAATATTGGAGAAAATGAAGATTTATTTAATGCTTCACTTGATTCTTTGAAAAATGATTGGTTGCTTGATTCAAAAGCAACCTTATAGATGACTCACAAAAGATTTTTTTGAGGAATTTACTGACAATGTTGATGGAGCAGTATACTTTGCAGACTAATAAAAAATCCAACCATCAAGGCTTGGCACAATCAGGTCTAAACTGCCTAGTCTTCCATACTTTCTTCTGCATCATGTTCTATATCTCCCACAGCCCAAGAGAAACTTGTTGTCCTTGGTCCACATCCGCCAGCAAAGTCACTCCATTCATATGTTTGATGGCATGCTTGAGGTAAGAAAAGCATCTAACCACTCACTTGTCATGAGGGGAATAGAAGAAGAAAGGCTTCTCAAGCTGCAAGGAACCTCTTCTCGTGCACAACATTTCTCATACAATTCTCATTATGAAGAAGCTACACTTCCCTCAAGTTTATTATGGCATGCTAGATTTGGACATTTGAACTATGATAGTCTCTGCTTGTTGAAGAAAAAAGGTGTTGCTGGTTTGCCTACAATTCATAAGAAACTTAAGCGATGTGATGCTTACATTTTAGGAAAGCATAGGAAATAGTCTTTTCATGATTCACATTCAAGAGCACATAGAAAACTTGAACTCATTCATTTATATTTATGTGGTCCAATGCCTGTTCCTTTTTCAAATGGAAATAAATATATGATGACATTTATTAATGACAACACGAGAATATGTTGGGTTAATTTATTGAAGAACAAATATGATGCTTTTCAAACATTGAAGAACTTTCATAAATGGATTGAAAATGATGCACAATCTCATATTGAGTCTATTCGCACTGATAATGGAAAAGAATACACATGAAATGAATTTGAAAACTATCTTCGCCAACATGGGATCAAACATCAAACAACTGTGCCTTATAATCCCCAACAGAATGGTGTAGCTTAAAGAATGAATAGAACAATCATGAATATGGTACGATCCATGCTTTTCTTCAAAAATGTAAAGATAATGTTTTGGGCTGATGCTGTTCTATGTGCTGCATATATAAAGAATATATTTCCATCTAATGCTATAAGAAACAAGACTCCTTATCAATTGTGGTATGGACATGTTCCTTCGGTAAAACATCTCAGGGTCTTTTGTTCCACCTGTTATGCCTTGATACCAAAGGTACATAGAAACAAACTTGGTGCTAGAAGTCATAAATGTATCTTCCTGGGTATTCAAACACCTCCAAAGCATATCGTCTCTATGATGAAGTAAATAA